>WBNM01033794.1:23367-205974 GCA_013399055.1 Ramphastos sulfuratus | reverse complement strand
GCCTCTGTTTCTTCTGGCCACATATGTGAGCAGATGCTCTTGCAGGTTGACATCTCTTTGTCTTGTCCTTCACAGGGCCCAGCCCAGTTCAGGATCTCAGGGCAGAGTACGTTGGAGAGACTTCTGTCAACTTGACATGGACAGTGACTGACAACAATTCCAGCTCCTACACATACAGGATAGAGGTTGTAAATGGCTCCATTGCCAGGAACCTGACAGTCAATGCCTCTGAAGCTGAAATCACTGAGTTAGTCCCTGGGACCTTGTACACTTTCACAGTGTTTGCAGGAGTGAATGACAGTCAGACTGAAGGAGAAGGAGTGTCCATAGACCTGCACACAAGTAAGTCTCCGTTTCTTGTAGCCCTGTTCCTGCTGGGCTGTATTTTGCCTACCTGCCCAAGGGTTGAAACTGAAAAGACTTGCAGACTGAATTGCTGTGCTTTGCTTGCATGCAGTCAGAGATGCTTGGCTAGAAAAGACAGCCTTCTTTTTAAAAAGAAAGTAAAATGAGCCCACTCAAAACCAGCAACTGTTGAAGGTGGTCACCAAAGCCTGTGATAAAATGAAGGAATTCTTCCCAAGAACCTATCTCCCTGACCTAGGATTTATGTGGGTGGTTTTTCTGCCTTTCCTTCTTGAAGGATGAGGGCCTCAGACTCTTGATTTTTAAATGACTCCCACACAGAGGAAGTATGATGTTCCCAGGGAACTTGTGTGACTTGGGGGCCTGGGACACCAACAGGCTGCAGTAGGAGAGTGAGCTTTAGGCAGTGTAGTGGTTCTGGAGTTCCCCACACACATACACACACACTCATTAGATTAACCAGACTAAATCAGTCAGATGGAAGTTAAGGAATGAAGCTTTATATTTACAGCTGGCACAATTTACAAGCATACATATATATATACACACAATATATTGCAGATATTTACAACTATATACAGTAATATACAAGTTAAAGGTAATACAGAAACACTAACCCCCTCCCAGCAGCCAGACTGCTTAAGAGGCACTTCCAGCCACCCCTCCACCTTCTTGCCACCCTTTCCCTTATATCAGAATCTCTCTTATGTGCAGGGTGAGCTGGAAAGGTCAGCAAGGGGTGTAGGAAGCAGAATGATTAGTTGGAAATGTGCAGGTTCAGGCAGAAGAGTTAATACAGCAAAAACCAGGCAGAGACTGACTTTGTGTCCATGTTTTTATATGTCCCAGCACAATGAATGGGTAATACAGACATCACTACATTTTTCTTTTCACAGCCAAAGATCTAATTTCTCTCATTAAAATATTCCAGTTAGCTTCAAACCAGCACAGGCAATGATCTTGTCTCAGTGAATGATAACAAGGCATGAAGGGTAGCCACAGAAAAGGGTGTGCAGCTCATGGTCTCTGTTCCTTTTCCTGTGGTATTTGATGTTCCTTGCCTTTTGCTTTGTAGATACGCCACTATCTGCTTTCTCCACCTTCCCCTGCAATCCTGTCTTCACTTGGGTATTCAGAAACGTAGTCAGGATAGTCCTGAAAGTGCTGGCACAATAGTGATCTGTGCTTCTGCTTTGGAGTGTCAGAGGAGATGGATCCTACTCACAGTCACAGAATCACACAGAAATCACAGAATTGTCAGGGTTGGAAGGGGCCTCAAGGATCATCTAGCTCCAACCCCTCCCTGCCATGGGCAGAGACACCTCACACTAGTCCAGGCTGCTCAGAATCCCATCCAGCCTGGCCTTTAAGACCTCCAAGGATGGGACTTCCACCACCTCCCTGAGCAACCTGTTCCAGTGTCTCACCACCCCTCATGGTGAAGTTCTTCCTAACATCCAGTCTGTATCTCCCCACTTCTAGATTTCCTCCATTCCCCCTAGTCCTATCCATACCTGACATACTAATAAGTCCCTGTCCAGCTTTCTTGTAGGCCCCCTTCAGATACTGGAAGGCCACAATAAGGTCTCCTCCGAGCCTTCTCTTCCCAAGACTGAATAACCCCAACTCTCTCAGTTTATCTCCATAGGAGAGATGTTCCAGCCCTCTGACCATCCCTGTCACCTGTCTTCAGTTCTCTCTTAGCTGCCTGGAGTGCTCCTGCAGTCTGAGCAATGAGCGATGTGAAGAGAGTGAAGCAGTGCTGTGCCTCTGTTTCTTCTGGCCACCTCTGTGAGCAGATGTTTGTGCTGCTTTGAGGCTAATTGGAGTATTTTAATGAAAAAAAAAAAAATTATAGGCTGTGTAAAGCAAACAATGGTGATGTCTACTTCACTCATAGGCTTACTGAGATGTATAAAAACAAGGACACAAACATAGATAAGACAGAGTCTCTCTCTGTTGGAGTCAGTGTGTTTTTCTCCCTGGGCTTTTGCAACTGTGTAACCCAACTAATCATTCTGCTTCTAATCCCCCTTGCCCATCCTCCTAACTCACCTTGCACATAAGGCAGACCCTGAGATAAGGTAGAGGGGTGGAAAGCAGGTGAAAGAGTGATTGGGAGCCCTTTCTGGGGACTCTGAATTCTGGGAGGGTTATTGTGTTTCTGTATGACCTTTAACTTGTATATTTCTATAAATATTCATGTCTATTGTGTATATCTCTGCTTGTACATTGTCCTAAGCTGTAAATCAAGCTTCATTCCTTAACTTCCAGCTGGCTGAGTCTAGTCTGGGTGATTTTTTTCATAGAGTGTGTGTGGGGGGTAACTCCCAAACCATGTTCTTGCAGGTTGACACCTCATTGTCTTGTCTTTCACAGGGCCCAGCCCAGTTCAGGATCTCAGGGCAGAGTACGTTGGAGAGACTTCTGTCAACTTGACATGGACAGTGACTGACAACAATTCCAGCTCCTACACATACAGGATAGAGGTTGTAAATGGCTCCGTTGCCAGGAACCTGACTTTCAGTGCCTCCAGAGCTGAAATCACTGAGTTAGTCCCTGGGACCTTGTACACTTTCACAGTGTTTGCAGGAGTGCATGACAGTCAGACTGAAGGGGAAGGAGTGTCCATAGCCCTGCACACAAGTAAGTCACCATTTCTTGTAGCCCTGTTCGTGCTGGGTTGTATTTTGCTGTGCATCTCAAAGCTCTGCCCACCTGCCCAAGGGTAGAAATACAATATCATTCTCTCACTGCCTAGCTGCCATCAGCAATATTAATGTGTGGGTGGGGATGCTGTGGAGGGCTTGTTTCCTTCTCTACCTTCTGGATGAGGCCCTCAGGTCTTTATTTTGAAGGGAGCGCATTGTGCCTGGGGAACTTCACCCTTTAGAGCCCCTGTGAGTGCAGCTGGGTTGTGGGCAGCACTGGGGTTGTGGGCAGTACTGTGGTGTGTGGCTCTTGGCCACACACTCTGCTCAGCTCACTAGCAGAGAGGAGAAGGCTGAGGTGCTCTTGTGTTCCTCATGGTAGGCACCATGACCATTTTTCCCCTCAAAATTTGTTGCTGTGTACTTCTCTTCATTTTGTCCTGTTTTGACTGAGGTTAATTAAACTGTCTCAGAGCTCTGCAGTGGGGTTTCCAGAGGTGCCTCAAGATGAACAGATACAAGACTCTCTGGTACTGTGAAATTGCTGCTTGGCTACTTGTAGTGGTCAGTCTGTCCAAGCTGTGCTTCTGCATACAGACATGCTGCAGTTGCTGCTCTTAAGGATGACTGCTGCTGCGCGTTTACTACGCGGACCTTAAGCTCATTGTCTTATTTGCTGGCTGATAAGGAGTTTTATGCAATTATGCAATTGGCCAAGAAGGCCAATGGCATCCTGGCCTGCATCAGGAATAGTGTGGCCAGCAGGAGCAGGGAGGTCATTCTCCCCCTGTACTCTGCACTGGTTAGGCCACACCTTGAGTACTGTGTCCAGTTCTGGGCCCCTCAATTTAAGAAGGACATTGAGGTGCTTGAGCGTGTCCAGAGAAGGGCAACGAGGCTGGTGAGAGGCCTCGAGCACAAGCCCTATGAGGAGAGGCTGAGGGAGCTGGGATTGTTTAGCCTGGAGAAGAGGAGGCTCAGGGGAGACCTTATTGCTGTCTACAACTACCTGAAGGGTGGTTGTGGCCAGCAGGAGGTTGCTTTCTTCTCTCAGGCAACCAGCACCAGAACAAGAGGACACAGTCTCAAGCTGTGCCAGGGGAGGTTTAGGCTGGAGGTGAGGAGAAAGTTCTTCACTGAGAGAGTCATTCCCCACTGGAATGGGCTGCCCAGGGAGGTGGTGGAGTCACCGTCCCTGGAGGTGTTCAAGGCACGTTTGGACGTGGCACTTGGTGCCATGGTCTAGTCTTGAGGTCTGTGGTAATGGGTTGGACTTGATGATCTTTGAGGTCTCTTCCAACCTTGCTATACTGTGTGATACTGTGTGTGATATACAGAAGTTAGCTAGCATTGATCTGTGTACTGCTCTAAAAATGTTCAGAGGGGAATATTCTGTATTTTGAAAACTTTGCTGATCTCAATGGATGCGCCACCAAAGTTTTTCTCTGTGAAGCTGTCTGCAGAGGAGCTAGAGAGTGCTAAGAGGTCTATGTCCTTAGTGTGCTATGCATTTCTCTTCCTCCTGAGGTAGGATGTCCTAGTAGACAGTAGCTTCATCTTTTCAAAAGTGGAAAGGCATCCCATGGTTTTACACAGAACTTACAGACAGCTTTTCCTAGTGACTACAGTACTTGATTTCTTACTACTCTTTATTATTCTTTTTTTTTTGTCTGTGTAGCTCCTGCCTCAGTGAATTCATTTCAGTGTGAACCAGTGTCCAAGCAACCTTCCCTAGTGCTGAAATGGAAATGCCCTTTTGGTAACAATTCTGGCTTTACAATTAAAATATCTAAGGACAAATGGGTAAAAGAAGAAAATGCTTCACTCTGCATGAGCGAAGGCTCGGAGAATAACTTCAGCATCACATCTTTAGCTTATTTCAGCACCTACAATGTTACTATTGTAACTCTTTCAAGTGGTTCTGGTGTAAGCCCTGAAGTGCATGCAGTGTGCAACACAAGCATTACTGGTAAGCTTCATAATTTGAGAATAAATATTCATAGAAGCAAAATATTAACTTCATGGTTGCAGCATAACAGACTTGATATACTGTATGTTATCAGCCTACAGATAAAACACTAGGTTCATGCAGAGCCTCGTGTGCTGCATAATAAATGTGCATTGTATGAATGAACAGTATCAGCATTAGAGCATTTTCTTGTTTGGAAAACAGTCATTAAGGTACTAAAAACTGTTATTTCTGTTTGTAGACCCACCTGCTCCAAGAGAACATCCTATAGTGAAGGCAATCAGTCACAGCTCGTTATCTGTTGAATTCTCTGATTTCGAGTCAGTGAATGGACCATTAAAAGCTTATGCAGTAATGATCACAACAGGGCAAGGTAAGAAGTTATGACACTGTTCTTGGAGCCATGTGAAACAATTATCAGACACCATTATGTTTGAAACTCTTAATTGTTAAATGAATAAAGAAAAAGCTGGCTCGGTATTTTCAATCACCTTTCAAAAATCGTGAGGCAAATACCTTGCTCCCCTGAGATCAGATCACTCTTTGTTTTCAGAAAGCAATGAATTTCACTCAGCCTTTTACAGCCTGGCTTATTCTTGTATATGTTTCCTATCTGTGGCTGTTGTGCTGTTGCCATCTTGCTTTGCCAGTGATTCCTGTCACAAGAATGTGTAGTATCCCTTTCCTCCTTTAGCTGGAAGATATCTGTGGTAAGAAGTTAAAAAGAATTTTAAAAAGAGAGATTTCTTTCTGATTTTACTTAAAACTTAATTAACAGAGAGATGGAGTGCAGGTGGAAGGCTTGAATGGCATTGTCAATGTTACATGCCATGCAAGATTGAACATCAAGTAAAACATTAGAAGAGAGAAACATCTTCCCTTGGTGAATATTTAGCGATAAATCATGAAATTAAGGAACTCTTGCAGTGTAGATTTGAGTTCTTTTTATTTTTGCCACAGTGCTGGAACAATAAGGCAGCCAATGAAGACAGTTTCATTCAAGTGGAATTTGACTTTTGTGCTTATCCTTTGCCTTAACATGGAAACTTATCTTGAAGCAGTTTGACTGTAGGTCTTTGTTTGGTTTTCCATACAATATATGCCCAAGAAATGCTTATAATACCTCCCTCTATATGTAGTCACAGAATAACACAAACATTCAGGTTGGAAAAGACCCTCAGGATCACCAAGTCCAAGCGATAACCCTACTCTACAAGGTTCATCCTAAACCACATCCCAACACATCCAGGGTGGGTGACTCCACCACCTCCCTGGGCAGCTCATTCCAGTGCCTGACCAGTCTTGGTAGGAAAATTTTTTTTTCCTAATGTCTAGTCTAAACCTACCCAGTCACAGCATGAGGCTATTCTCTCTTGTTTTATCACTAATTACCTCTGAGCAGAGACCAGCACCAATCTCTCCACAACGTCCTTTCAGGTAGCTGTAGGCGGCAATGAGGTCTCCCCTCAGCTTCCTCTTTTTCAAACTAAGCAGCCCCAGCTCCTTCAGCCACTAATAATAAATCAGTACAGAAAATTGCTTTTCCCCATTCCTACTCAACTGCCCCAGAACTGCAGATTTGAATATCAATCTCTTGTCATCACCCACTGATTCTGTGTACATCTATCCTTGTTTTTCTGAAGATTGTGAGTCTTTGGAGTCTAAATTGAGCAACACATACCAAGATTTCAAGGAGAAGACAGCAGTTGCCTACGTGACATATGTCATAAATACAGAGCAGACAAAGTCAGCTGCTTTCTATTCTCAGAACGGCACAAACGTCGTTCATGTGGGCGACGGGAAAAAGGTGTACGGCTATGAGAATGGACCCTTGATTCCCCTTCAGTCATACAGGTAGCTATTTCACTTCACTGACTGGGTTTGCTGCACTAAAATATTATCTGAGAAGGTTACGCGTCTTGCTTGAGGCTGTTCAAACCATGTCATTTACCCATTGGAGTTCTTTTGTTTTCTTCTCCCTTCTCAACAGGGCAAGTGTTGCAGGTTTCACTAATATAACCTTTACCGCAGCTGAAATCATTGTGGGAGAAGAGAGTTATGTGACTTTTTCACCTTGTTCTGAGGCAGTTTTGCTACCCCAGGATCCAGGTATAGTAGATGGCAAATACAGGACTGGCAGCTGGCACATACACAGTGCATGAAGATTTCTCAGTTATGGCAGATTTCATGACAGCAAAACACCCATTGGTTTCTTTGTGATAGACTTTTTCTGTCTAACTTTGCAATGACCCTGATCTCTGAATTCATACCTTGCTGCTTTGGGGGCTGACCTCATTTTCCCATGTATAAATTCTACCAAAATCTGTGCTGTTCATGGCATGTTAAAAGGGGTTAGATGGCATAACAAGACTTGGGTACAGAAGCAAGTAGCAAAAAGCACCTGATGGTTTAATTGTTCTGTTAAAGTAGAAGTGGATGTATTGGAATGCAAATAGTAGTCCTTTAATCCCAATACTAGGAGCAGGTGTGTTGGAATGCAAATAGTGGTCCTTTAATCCCAATATTAGAAGTGGGTGTGTTGGAGTGCAAGTAGTGCTCCTTTAATCCTCACATTTTTATTAATTTGCCATTTTTGGTTTATTATTCTTAATGAGCTTTCAATACCAGTACTGCCAAAGGACACAGTAAAGACAAGATGTTTAGTAGAGCTGAGTGTGCTCTGTCACTTGTGAGGTTCTCCTGTAGTGTGTTAAGTTAGCTCACAACTGAAGAGGTAAATGAGTAGTGAGAACTTGTTCTCTTTCACCAGGTGTTGTTGCTGGAGCTGTCATTGGATGCCTTTTAGGTGTATTTGCTGTAGCAGCTATAGGGGGTTTCATCTTCTGGAAAAGGAGAAGGTAAGGTGTTCATTGTTGTTTGTTGTGATGAGCAACATCAGCACTGAACTTCTGTATCTTTCTCCGAACAAAAAGCCTCTTTTTTCTGTTCTATACACCTCTGTCCCAATGCTTTAAAATACATTCTGTTAATCTTGTTTTTATGTCACAGATTAGAGTTGATGTAGCTAACTACTTAAATGGCTTTCTTCAACCTCATAGTTACAAACTGAGGAGTTAAGATTTAGATCTTCTGAAATGATGCATGCTGATGAAGTAGTTCAGTCAGAAGTGAGCAAGCATCACAAATTATTGCACTGAAAAACACATGTAATTGTGTCTTAGAGGGGTTTATTTTTAGTTATGCCTTTTAATTGCCTTATAGCCCTTTACGTGAAACTTCCATTCTGGAGTTTCCAGAGAGTGGAGTTACCTAGAGTTTGAGCTGGTCTCTCATTTGGAAAACCCTGGAAACTAATATAGGATTTAAGAGTCCACAAAGGCTTTTTCTTCCTTCTGATCATGTGCTTCATCCTTTATAAAGTTAGCTGTAGGGCCCTTAGTCCAGTTGTCTTCATTTCCTCCATGAACTGCCGCAGTTTCTACAAGAGAGTCCAGACAATGAGAAGAGCTTCCTCTGAAGCTGGGAACGCTTATTATCATTCAACTACCACTTCGCTGTTGAACATCTGCTGCAGGCATTCTGGGGTTGGTGGCAGTTCTCCTGAGATGTTAGCTGGTGATGCACATCTCCCAGACGTTCTTCCACCAAGCTGTGTGCTTTGTGTTCAGACATTACACTGCTCCCAACAGCAGCAGCCCCATTGCACAACATCACAGGATGAAGGATGGGGGATTTTGTTTCTCCAGGTGTGCAGTTTCCCTCAGGAGGGTTTGTGGCACAGGCTAAGATGCTTTAAAAGAAATCGTTCTGACCAGGCACAGGAAGTAGCTGTCGTCAGAAATCTCACTTCCATTCCCTTACATTCTGCTGTGAACCTCTTGTGTTGTTTTCTTTCACCTTACAGGAAAGATAAAAGAAATACTGAAGTGTCCTTTTCTCCAATTAAGTAAGTCCATATTCTTTCACACATTTTCTAAGCTCAAGTGATATTTGCAAAACTTACTCTGAACCCTGATACTTGTTTTCTGTACAGTTTTATATAGCATTTTGCAGGGTTAATTCCTCATGGAATTTAATTTTCCCAGCCTGCAGACTGAAAGTAATCTTCAAGGCTTCTAGAACTGCTGCAGGGATTTGAGGGCTTGCTTCATGATTTGCTATTAGACACAGAAATGCTCCGCGTGGTTTTGAAAACAGGAAGTCTGAATGAGATGCAGGCTTCTGTGCACATCCAAATTGTTGGTAATGTGCACACAGGCAAAATTCTGCACCACAGCCTGGATTTTCCAGTGCTTTATGAGTACTTTGTGCTGAGCCATTAATTCAGATAATGTTGAGATTGTAAAAGCTGGCCATGGGAGGGTAACCACAATAAAGTGGAAGTCACAGGCAGTGCACGTGAATCACGTTACTGGCCCTTGCACCGATTTCCCTGCTGATGGAAAGACATGGCTGGAGCATTCCATGAAATCCCACCTGGATATGCTTTTGATAGCTGACATAAAATACACCAGGGGACTGGGGCCTGTCTGGTGGGAGCACAGAAAGGGCGGACTGAGACCACCTGCGATGTTCTGCCAAAGGGTGTGCTGTTCTCTGCTTGGTTTAACAGATCAGTTAAATGCTGTACTTGATACTTCCCCCGTAAATACAGTTTTGTGGCTGCTACTAACAGTCATGCTTTCATTCTTATATTCACATAGTGAAAAATACAGCTGCATGTGTCTAATCAACCTTTTTTTCTTCCCCTCACCCTCCCCTGAAGAATCAAGAAGTAAGTAAAGCACACTTTCTAACACATTAACTGAATTCATGGGTGATTTACCTGCTAAGTTTCCAACACGTGGCTTTTCTCATTTTAGATCAAAACTGATTAAAGTGGAGAACTTTGAGTCCTACTTTAAGAAGCAGCAAGCTGACTCCAACTGTGGGTTTGCTGAAGAGTATGAGGTATGTGCCCTCAGTGGAGAGAGCTTCACAATGAAGGTTCTTGGAAATACACATCAGATTTGCCATGGAGCATGCACGAAGCTTACAGAAGGAGAGAAGAGAACTTCACGTTACAGAGATTATTAAGCCATGTGCAGAGCCTTCCCTGCCCTGATTAAACTCCAAAGTTAGTTGAAGTGCATGACAAACACTTCACATTTAGAACCATTCTCTCTACCTGTGAGTTTACAGCATGGCCTGCTGCTCTGAGCTCCTGCCAGAGACAGGACCTCCTGAGGTCCCTCCTGATTCACGCTACAGAGTCAGCCTAGGGAAAGCTCTGCTCTTTGTTTTTGTATCTTGAGTTTGTTTTTCTACATAGCAAGACAAGTCTCCTGCTTTAAAGTGTAGGTGTGATTTGAAAACCATACCTGTGAATAGCTCAAAGGAGCAGTCAGAGGAGCAGCAATTATAGGGAGTGTGCTATAGCCCCATTCTTACAAGGTACAAAAGACAAGAATCCAGTGTCAGGAAGGGGTTGTGTGTTGGTCATGTCTGCTGTTTAAAGCATCTGAGTATTTTCATCTTCTTGAAGCTATTAATAGACTTTCTCCCTTCCAGATCAAATTCTGTCCCTTTGGTTGTCCTTTGCAGGCTTGTGCTCTTCCTTGTCACCTTCTTGGATTCAAACCCCTTCAGTCCTTTCAGTCCTACAGTACACTCCTCCCTGTAGTGTCTGCAAACTTTATACCAAGGAGTGTACTACCTTGGGGTGACAGTGACTGTGCCCTTAATGTCACTGCTATGTACTTTGGGCTTTTAAAGCCCACCTCTAGGATTCAAACATGCTGCTGTTCCTGCATTCTGTGTTCATCCCTTCTCCATCAGGTTTGCCACTGTCACCCTTCCACTCTGTAAAAAGATGATTTTTGTTTCCTCTATCCCAGTCCAAGATACCTACTTTTGCAGCAAAGGCCAAGAGCATCTGAAGCATTTTTCTGTTTTAGTCATGTGTTTCTGTGTGAATCCTAAATCAAGACTGAGTGTTCATGAACCCTTCTTTTATTGTAGGAACTCAAGTCTGCTGGCGTTCATCAGCCTAAATTTGCTGCTGAACTTGCTGAGAACAGGGGAAAAAATAGATACAACAATGTCCTACCATGTGAGTTACTACTCTCTTTGGGTTTGTATCTTATACTAATTGAGGTTTTAGGTGAAAAACCTTGGGTTTGTCTAATCTCCTTTAGTAGTACTTTGTCTTAATTAAACAATTTTAATTATACATATAAGAAACTTGTAGTGCAGATTGAAAAAGCAGTGGGTTAACAGGTGACTACAGGACAGGTAGATGTGCAGAGCTAGGAGAAGTATTAAGAGCCTGCTGGGCAGCTTTAGGGATGAACTCAGCACAACCAAGCTGTCTACAGGCACCTCAGTGTAGCAGGGTGTAAGGAGGGGCTGGATGGAGAACAGTGATGTGTACTGAGGGATGTTTTGAAGGAAAACTTCTGCTACAGTGGCAGCAGAAAACTACCTATTTTTCTCCAGTAATTAAACTGTATTCAATTAAAAAAATATAAGCAAAACCAAGCTGTATTTCATGAAAATAGTAATCTGTGTTGAGTATTCTGCATCTTTATCCTGGCCACTCAACTTTTCTGAAAACTTCTGCTATAAAAATTCTAAACTAATGCTATTTATGATTCCTAGTGTTGTATTTTATTCCTAAAATACACTTTGTTCTACAACACCTTTAAATTAGGAAACCTGGATTCAATAAGCAGTGTGCTGTTGGAACGTTCTAGTTATAAAATTAATCCTTTTCTTTTCCTCCTTTTTTAATTTCCACAGATGATATTTCTCGTGTGAAACTTTCAGATCAAAGCCCTGCAACTGGTGATTATATCAATGCAAACTATATGCCTGTAAGTTGCTTCATTAGTTGGAAGGAAATATAATGTGTGTTGTTAGGATATGGGTTTAACAGCTACTAATGATGTTTACAGTTGATTGATTTTGTCTCACTGATGGTGGTGTCTGTTTATATATTTATTTTGGAGTATTTTTTTTCTCCTCCTTAGGGCTACAACTCCAAGAAGGCTTTTATTGCTGCACAGGGTCCTTTGCCCAATACAATAGAAGATTTCTGGCGCATGATTTGGGAGAAGAACATCTACTCCATTGTTATGTTGACCAAGTGTGTTGAACAAGCTCGGGTATGTCTGCATTAAAACTGAACTGTTTCTTAAAGACAGATGAATCTCTTTTAGGTTGTTGCTACCTTAAAAGGGTAGAGGCTGACAACTTACTTTTAACAACTACCCCCTCAATGGAAGATTGTTTTTTAAATTAAATAAGTCTTTCTTTAGCTTCTTCTCACTTTTCTATCTGCTGACTACTATATCTGACTGAATAGATTGCCACAGGAGTGTCATCAAGTCTCTGTCTTTAAGGGTGGATTCTTCTCCCTAAAGAGTTACTTGAGTAGAGCTGCTCTGGGATAGGCCATTGGGACAGGTGTTGTGTGTCCTAACCCTGCCTCTGGTGGTGCTTTATCTAAAATTAATGGTTAGTTGTTTCACTGCTGTGTGTAATCTGTCTAACCTTGCAACTCTCTCCTTAGACAAAATGTGAGCAGTACTGGCCAGAAGAACAGTCCAAGAGCTATGGTGACATTATCGTGACCATGGTCTCAGAGATTGTCCTGCCAGAATGGACAATAAGGGACTTCACAGTAGAAAAGGTGAGTACCACCTCAGGTATTAGTTGGTAGTGCAGAAATAGCTGCAGAAGTGGTTTATCACTGTCAGTTCACAAGCCAAACAGCACTAGGGTGACAGATCATAAGAATTTCACTAAAGCTTAGAATCAGAGAATCAATAAAGTTGGATGAGGTCTCTAAGATAATCAAGTCTCAACACCACCCTGCCCACTAAACCATGTCTTGAAGTGCCATGTGTCATTTCTTTTTAACATCTCCAGGGATGGTGACTCCACCACTTCCCTGGGGAGCCTGTTCCAGTGCCTGACCACTCTTGCCGCAAAGAAATCTTTCCTGATCAAATTTAAAGTTATCTGAGGGGGAAAAAAAAATGAGTGGATTGTTTTAATGTGAGGATTTGAACACACTTGACTGAATATAGGTCAGGAAGCCCCACTGTTGCTCTTCTGAAGCCAGTTTTCTCTTACTGTGTGTCTCTTTCTCTAGTCCAACACACCAGAGAGCCACACTGTGCGTCAGTTCCACTTCACTTCCTGGCCAGATCACGGAGTGCCAGAGACAACAGACCTTCTCATCAACTTCAGACACCTTGTTCATGAGTACAGCAGTCAGAATCCAATTGACTCTCCTACACTGGTGCATTGCAGGTGGGCAGAAAGTGTGTGTGTGTTGGATGCACTTTTATCTTTTGGCTGGGTTTTTAAAAAGCTCTTCAGTGTAAACCAAAACAACAACAACAACAACAAACCAAACAACAGCAGCAAAATACACACATACACAAAAAACCTCAAACAAATAAAACAAGAGGAAAGAAAAAGAAGTCTTTTTAAATCCCTTGGCTTAAGGGCTATTTGCTCTGCCCAGTGAAAACCTTTGCCCTGTTTTGTACATTTCTGCCTCAGAAATATAGCAATGCTATGTAGGTAGCAAATGGTGTGATACAGATGTCACTAGACTTGGACTGTTTCTTTCAGTAAAAAAACTGGGATGAAAAAGTTGCCTTTTCCAGTTCTCTTGTTTATGGTTTTGTGTAAAAGCAAGGCAGGGAAGCTCAAAAGTGTGCCCTCGCTCCCTCTCGGTGCGGTAGAGACTTTTAATACCTGTGGCACTGAAATCATGGAGAGCATCTTACTAGGCTCACTGGCCAGCGTGCAGTGCAGAGCTTCCCTGTGTCGTTGCAGTGCGGGCGTTGGGAGGACAGGGACGTTCATCGCCATTGACCGCCTGATCCAGCAGATGGAGATGGAGAGCACTGTGGATGTGTACGGGGTGGTGTACGACCTTCGCATGCACCGGCCGCTGATGGTGCAGACTGAGGTAAGGCTCAGTCCGGGAAGAGCAGACTCAAGGTGCTAAAGAGCCATCTGAAATCGCTCTTGGTTTAACTGCCCTCCTTCCTGCCTCATCTCCTCCCACAGAAGTAGCTGCAGCCAGGAGCTGTAGTATGTCCAAGCAATCTCTGTACAGAGAGCTTTGCAGGACTGGCATTTGCAGCAGCTGAAAAAGAAAATGGGCTTTGCAGCTTGTTTTACGCAGATGGTTTTATCCTTACAGTGGTGAGCAAGGGTTCTCTTGAGTCAGGTAGTCATAATGTCCATCTTCTCTTTTGTGCTCCCGTTGAAATTGCAACTTTGATCCAAAAGGGATACTCAGACTGATTTGGGAAAGGCTGTACAGTCTCCATCATGAAAGCCTTTTCAAAAGGTGTTAGGCATGATGGTAAATTTGATCCTGGTTCTTTATGGGGTGTTGATGCATAAATCGTTTTGACTGGAAGAGACCTTTCAGATCATTGAGTCCATTGACCCAGCACTGCCAGCTCACCACTAAACCATGTCCCTCAGCACCACATATACATGGCTTTGAAACCCCTTCAGATATGGGCTGCCCTGAGCAGCCTGTTCCAGGCTTTCACAACCATTTTGGGGAAGAACTTGTTCCTAAAGTCCAGCCTAAACTGCCCTGGGTAAGTTATCAGATGACATCATAAGGTCCTTTCCCAGCCCTATTTTCTATGAACTGTGCATACAACTACAACTTCTAAAAATATTCTTGATAACATCATTGCAGTGCATCTAAAACTCAAAACCTGTATTCAGGAGGATGGCTTTCAAAATCAGGTATTGTCTAAGAAAGGATTTTCTTCTCTTTCTCCCCATCAGGACCAGTATGTCTTCCTGAACCAGTGTGTTATGGATATTATTAGATCCCAGAAAGACAAGAAAACTGATCTTATTTACCAAAACATGACAGCAATGGCAATCTATGAGAATTTCGCACCTGGGCCAGGCTTTGGGAAGGCCAATGGCTACCACGCATAGCCTGGCAGTGTCTCCAGGAGGAAGGTGTGACCTGTGCCTAGGGAAGGGAGATGTTCTGCTTGTGTTTTCCGGAACTGTGTGCAGTGTCTCATGTCTGGCTTCTCCAGCTCTGCCCCATGTGAAGATGTGTCCTACAGGAGGAAAAAAACCAAGATGCTGGCAGGAGCCACAGGTTGATATTTAACAAAACCCACAACCAAGCAAAACTGTTTAACAGAGGAACCCTGCTTTTCCTTGGGAATTTAACAGTACTGATCGGTGAGGTAGCATTTGCAGTGTGAACAGTGAACTAGAGTTTAAATATTAATAACACAAGCTTTTTATTACAGTTTTATATGATTTCATTTACAGACACCAGGCTTGTGGGCTGTTTTAATATATTTAATTATAAGTTTCAGGAACATATTTTATCTACTGTATCTGGTTACTTAGCTAATAGATCTGTGCCTCTGTGATTTTTTTTTTTAATTATTTTTTTTTCCTGTGTTCCTTTTTATTTAAAAAGGAGCACAAACAGCTCCTTCAAATGGACATTTATACTTGGAAATTGTGCCTTTTCTAGTTGCTACTCTAGAAAAAAAAAAAAGACATCAGAGATTATATTTTTGTACTGAAACTCATAATGAGAACACAGATTTTTAAATAAGGCTTATGTCAAACTTAACTGTAGTTGCACTGTTGGCAGGACTCTCCAGAAGTTTGGAGGTGAGCTTTGGTTTTTTTGCATTTCACCACCAATGTTCCCTGCCTTAATGTTTCGGTGCCTCTGCCTGAAGAGAAGGAGTCTGTCACTCCGAGCTTTAACTGTAGTGAAAAACCTGAGCAAGTGAATGTGGATGTGTGTGGGGCTGTGTGTGGGTGTGTATGAAGGACAGAAGAGCTCCTCCCTGTTCCTGCCTGATATTCCTGTTTTTATACAGTTTATAATGATTTATTTAAAGGTGCAATATATGATTTACTGAATAATGATCACTCTATTCTAATAGAGTTTTACTCAGGTTGGTGTCTTTTTATCATTGTTGTTGTTTTTTTTCCTCAAATACATCAAATCTGTGAAAATGTTGAAACTGAGGTTCCAAGTGTCCAAGCACTCCCAGACAGATTGAGTGGCTTTACTGTTTCTACCAAAACAAACTGCACAAAATTCTGCTGTAAAGACCAAGTCCTCAGTTGTTTTAGCTGTTCAGAACTGAGACACATCTTACCTGCCCACATCTCATTAATCTCATGTAACTGGTTTATAATTAGTTGCAATATACTGCTGCTGCTGTTTGAACTGGTCCTGTAGAAACAGAACAAACAAGCAGGAACCCCCTAGATGCTGATTTTTACAAGTCAAGGATTAGACTGGATTTGTTTTGCTGGTACATAACTTAGCCTTAGGAAGGCATTACCAATGAAGGACTTCTTAAGTAGTGTTGGTTGAGGGGGGGCGTGTGTGTGGTGTTTTTTTTTTTTTTTGGTCTTCAGATCATTGCACTGGTTGCATTGCAGAGGAATATGAAGTTTATGAATAATGCTATAGAATAGCTATAAAACTATGAAGGTTTAATAACCAGAGTCCCTGGAATTCTGCTGCTTTTGTTGTTGGGTTTTGTTTGTGTGGTTGTTTTTTGGTTTTGTTTTTTTGGTTTTGTTTTGTTTTTTTTCCTAGGGGAGGTGAGGGTTGTTTGCTTTAGTGGAGTCATCAGAGAAAGCTGCAGATACTAGGAGTATATGTGGCATTGCAGTGGAACCTAGCAACCTTGTAGAATCCACTGTCAGCTGAAGGAAAATTTAGAAATTCCTGGTGCACAACTGTAACTGTGCATCCAAAGGAATTTTGTACAACCTGTTGTGCAGCTGTGCTGTGCATGAGTAAAACTGGAGGGTGAACCACAGTGCACTTCAGCTTTTGGTTTTGGGGGTTTATTTGGAGCAGCCACTTGTGTGTTCTTGAATTTTTCTTTTGCTCTCCTTCTCTGAAATACTGTTAAAATAAAAAACAAAAATGAAAAACCCCACAAAAACCAACACAAGGTTAATGATCCTGCTCAGCTCCATCCAAACTGGCAGTTCACGTAGGGGATCCCTCACCCAGCGTTCTTCCTAAGCTGCTGTCAGATGACAAAGATAAACCACTTGGACCAAACAGAACCATTCCAAAGGAACTGGGAGAGGAAAGTCTGCCCCTTACGGCCATATTCTTTTTTTTCCTCTCTTAATTTTGTAATTACTGCACACTGGTGCAGAGCACAGAGCCAATGTTTGTTGTTCCAGGTCTCCCAAGAGCTTGCTGCCTTAGGGTGCTGAATGCTGTCTCGATTCAGAAGGTCTTTGTGTTGTATAGCACAGAGGGAGGTGAATCTTCCACACTAGATCATGTGCTTGCATTATAATGCAGCAGAACATCAGAAGACTAGCTGGAATGGACTGGAATGTGCTTCTGCCTGACCCCCACCCGGGCACTCTTACAGAAAACAAACCTATCTGTCCCCTTGTTTTGAGGTTGGAAGCAGGTGCCAAATTTTCCCTTGTGTCATCATCCAACAATTACCTATTTTTAAAACAGCTGTAGTATTTGTCTTTTCCCAAAACTTGGCTCACTGTGAGAAGAGATTAGAGTTTGAAGTGAAAGACCTGCTGATCCCAGGTATAGGTGGAGAAAGGTGGTAAGGCCTCAGGTGGTGTAAACATAAAGTTTGCCTTAGTGTGGATGTGAATAGGCAGGATGTGCCTTGCAGAGTATCTCTGCAGGAAGAGGAGGATTACAGGTAATGCTCTGCTACCTTTTGGGTCTCTCTTGGCCAAGGTGACTTGAATGCCTGAACTATTTTCATAATTCCCATTCCTTCTGATGTTCTCTGTGTTATAATTGCTGAGGTCTGTTTCTTCAGTCAGTGTTTTCTCTCTCTGTTGCTTCTCTAAAGCTATCCTGTTTTCAGACTGAAAGCTCCACTGTGTGGCAATTGCATCTCCTGCCTTTCTGTTCTGCTCTTTTTCCCATTTGGGGCCTGCTTAAGAAGGGAAAAGTTGACATGTTTCAAATAAGTGACTGTTGAATAAATGATGTACAAAATTTATTGTTTTCATATTTGTTGTACAGAAAATTTCAGCACATGTCTATAATGTTTTTAATGGTTTGATTTGTTTTTAAAGATATAAAAATAACAATTAAAAAAGCATTATCCTAGAGCACTTTCTGTCTGTTTTGGGTTTTTTTGGGGGGGTTGTGGTTGGTTGGTTTCAGGTTTGTTTTCTGTCTGGTTTGGGATTTTTCCATGGTTGGGTTTGGTTTTTTTTGGGGGGGTGGTTCATTTCAGCTCCTCTTGAATAAAATTACTTTGCTAAAACAGCCATTTCATTTAGAAGGATATTGTAATGGATGAGGAAAGTGGTATCCCATCCTCTGGGGTGGCACTTGTGTGTATTATAGTCTCTGCAGTTTTCTCCAAGGGTGTTGATCTGTCAGAACCAGGGCCTAATGCTGTTGTATCCTGGACCCAGTTGAAGGAGCAATACCCTTATCCAAGGTCAGTCAAAAGATTTCCACTCACTGAAAGAGCCTTGAGGGAGGACCAGTGTTTCCAAGACACTTTCACTGCCATAAAAAAAAAGAGTAAGGACTTTTCCATCTCTTGAAGGATTACAGGTAATGAAGGATTGCAGTTGTGTTATCAGGGGCCAATGATATAAGGAATTGCAGAAATGGCTTTGTAGTGTTGAAGCTGGCTTCTAGATTGAAGATTACCTGACTGTAGATTAATATAAAATTGCCTCAGTTAAGTTGCTCTCTTCTCAAATCCTTAGTTCCATTCCTGGTTGTCATCTGAATCACTCCCAAGGAGAATCACATGCATGGAGGGTGATACTGGCACTCAGCAGCTCTCCAGTTCATCACAGGGTGCTGTCACTGACTGTACAATCTTGTGATCCTCTGTGGTGACTGCAGTGTTTTGTGAGGTGCCTGCATGGTGAGCTGGGGACAGCAAAGTGGGATTGTCTCCTCATCTTCCAGTGGAGCATGCACTGGCTACACCATGGGTGTGTGCTGCTGGTGAGTCTGGTGCTGTGTAAAGAGAAACTGACAAACGAGCCACTCAGTGCAGGACCTTCAGCAGGTGTCCACCACTGTTGGAGGCAGTCAGCCTCAGGGAGACTTTTAGGAACCAAAATTCCTCACTTTTTATCCCTTATATCAGATAGGTTTGCAATAGTAGAACTTCAGTAAAGCCAGCTGTGCTGGCTGCCGTTTGGAGCATTAGTATGTGAGTGGGGAGAGCTGAAGCCTTGTATCTGGAAATCACTTGTCAGATATTAGTTTTACTGCCTTTGAGATTAAAGAGGTAGAGGTCAGAGAGGAGAGGATGTAACATTCCCGTCTTGTTCTTTGCTTGATGAATGGGATGCAGTCAGAAATACCGCTGCCCTTGCATGCCCCTTCTGGCTGTGTCGTACCAAGCAGCAAATGGAGTTTGGAGGTGAATAGGTGTGGATGAAGAGGATCAAAAATGGGAGCTTGGAAGGAATAAAACACCAGAAAACTTCATGTTCTGCTTTTCTGAAGCAAAAAGAAAAAGCCTTGTAGAGATGGGAAAGATGCTGGGTCTGAAGAGCTGCTAGTGATCCAAGTAAAAACTAATTAAGAAATACTGATGCAATCACCATTTTTCCATGGGCAAAATGAGAGGCAAGCAAAGAGCAGCAGCTTACTTGCTTCTGAAGTAAGTAGGAAGGAGCTGTCTGTGCATCTCACAAGGGGGAGAAGCTGAAACCCCCTCTTGGATCCAAAGAAAAACATTTTGGGATCCAGGCCTGTTCTTTGTCCCCATTACTCAGCAGAACCCCACTTATCCAAGTTGCTTTTTCTGGGTTTGTTTAATTTTAAATTAGTAAACATCACCTGCTAGCCAGAAGCACATCAGCCAGTTAGCCTCTCTACCTGAGAAAAGGTTGTCTAGTTTGTTCCAAAGCAAGTTCCTTTTAACTCACATTTTACCTCCAGCTTTCCAAGTGACCATCAAAGAGCCAGCTTCTTTGGAATGATATTCTGGATGTAATGCTAATGGTCATGGACATCCCTAGTATAGTAGTAGTGCTTACAAGTTGCTGTGTGCTCAGTGTGCTAAGGACCATGCTGTGTCTCTGCCCTTGTGCCAGTGCAGTGCAGGATGGGCAAAAAGACTTGTATGCTCTGCAAGAGATTTCTGGACTAGTTTGGATTTTTTTATCTGGCAGTTTTCTGATGTGGTGCTTCCATTGGTGGGGATGTACTATCAGAAGAAGGCAATCTCTGTGATAAAGGCTGGTCTGATGTCAGGTATGAAGGTATGTGTATAAAAGGTGATTGTTGACTCTCCAGACAGGAAATGCAGCCTGTTCGTCCTGTGTTATGCCTCCAGATGGCACATGACACCACTCTTCTTCCCGGGCAGAGCTTTGCCTGCCAGGCTGCTGGTGTTCACTTCCTGATTCTGGTAACTTCCCTGCACGCCAAGTTCTGTCTCCCCTTATTTTTGCCCATGCTGTAGGTGTCAAGCCTGTCTCTTCCAACCATGTCAGTGGTTGGGCCCAGGCTACTGTGCCTGCATGAGGCTGCCTGCCTGCTCCACAGGGGCAGGGTACCTCTTGCTCATCTGTAGAGTGTTGGACATGTCTTCAGATGATTTTTTTTTTTCATAAACTCTTCATTTTTGCAATAGCCTGGCAATGTCAAATAATCTTTTCCTTCCCTGGGAAGTGCTCTTATGTTTGGGTCTTGTTGATGCCTAGACATTTTCTGATGGTGCATGTAGTTCAAGGTCTAAGGGCTCTGACTCTGACCAGCCTGCAGCTGGTTATTCAGCATTATTGGCTGTGTGCTCATTTCCCAGCTTACCACTCTGCTCCACAGCTGTTCCCAGCAATAACAGATTTATGAGATTGCTGAACATGGAGCAGATACATCAATAAAGGCAGCAAACAACAACATGCTTGCTCATACTGCTCAATACAAATAACAGTTAAAAGGCTGTTTCAGTTAATGGCTCTGTTTATGTGTGTGTGTGTAACACTAACTGTGAGTCTTCTGTGCTGTTTTTTACATAGGTCCTCAGGGAGGTTTTAAATGCACCTTTTAAAGCATCCAGCAACATCTGCTCATGTACTTTGGCTTCTTCCATCTCCAGCCTAAAATAGAACAAGATTTCAATGCAAAGCTCTAATAATAGGTAGGTAGACAGATAGATTTTACAAACTTGGTTATAATGGAGATGGATGTGAGGAAGCTTCATCAAATGCTCTGAATCTCCTGGAAAGTGTACCTACAACTACCCAGCTGTTCACAAACTCTTCTGCCTTTGAAGGAGGAATAAATCACATCCAAGCTTCCTGCTGTCATATATCAGCAGTGGTCCTGCTGGCTGGGCTGATGGGAGCTCAGCTGCTGCCCCTCAGCTTGAGTGCTACTCCTATTGCTGGTGGTGACAGGCCAGGCTAGCATGTGCTGAGGAAAGCTGAGCTCTGGAGGTTGGTTCTCTAAATGCTGAAACCAATTTCTGAGTAATAAGGATCAATCCAACCTTTAAAACCATTGTAATTTGATAACAAGCCATGTCTGAAGCTATTGAATTATTTTTTCCTCTGCATGTGATCTCCTAAAATGTGAGTGAGATGCCAGCAAAGTAGATTTCATAGTGTGAGCTGCAGTGAGACCATCAATCTTCTGGTTTGTCAAGCTTTCTGCCAGTCATCATAGGGCTGTTAGGACACTCAATGCTGCCATTTGGTGTTTTGAAAATGAGCTTTGTAGACTTTTAGAAAGCATTGCCTTTCAAAAACACTAACAAACAAAGATGGTGAAAAACTAAATGGAAAGGGACTGTGAAACTCTTCCCATTTGGACATTTAAAGCATTTTAAAGATGAGTGTTGACTATTTCAATCAGTATTTAAGAGTATCTTTCACTTTTGTTCCTCTAAAATGTGTTTTGTAGGCAAGGGGACTGAGATACTGAGAAATCCAAAGAAAGCAAACAGTTTCAGTCATGTTTGGAAGATGACCATATCTCTGCCCCCTTACCCTTGCAACTCAGATGAGAGAGGGACCAGAGGCATACCCAGGGCTGTGCAAACTAAAGTCACTTGTTTTTTTTTAAGCACCCAGTTAGAAAATGGTGGGACAGAGAATGGGGAATCTAAGTCTGTGTCAATATCAATCACTAAAATCCCTTTAAAATTCCTGCAGATGGTGACCTCAGCTACCTATCAGTGTTAAGGTAAATGTGTCTTCAGTTATAAGTCTCCTGTATGTAGATGATGGTATTGAGGTAGTCCAGTACTCTTAAGACAAGTATGATTTCCACAGTATTCTCTTATCTGAGGTACAGATATGGGCCTAATTCCAAGCAGCTTTGGAAAATACATGTTTTTTGCTGAAGTGTTGCACTGAGCCACTCATCACCTGTATTTCATGCTCAACTTCCCATGTCACAGACAGCAGTTAGATAGCTTTGGAATAATTTGGCTAGAGGCAAATGAATTTAAAATGTGCTGCAAGTGTGTAGGGCTAGGTAGGCTGAAATTGTTACAAGGCAGTTTGAGGAAGGCAGAATGTTGATGTCAAACTAGAGCCTTAAGGTTCTCTCAGTCAGTGCTATTAAATGACACTACAAGTATGTGGAAGTGTTGTTCTATAGAATATGGTCAACTGTCTCCAGATGAAACACATTTGCAGTCACAATTTATTGCTTCAAGTGATCAATATATTGTGAAAGCTTTTATTAGTACTAGGTAGAGCCAGAATCTGTGTGAAAACGCAACCACCAGCACCCCAGTCTACAGGGGCTGTGCTCAGAGAAAACATGACCCTGTCATTTCACTCAGGACTGGGCTTTCATTCAGTGAACAACTTTTAGGGCTTTGCTCTTTAAATTATTCTGGAAAAGGCAGGATGGCTCTGAAGCTGTTGAAGTGGCTGCTTTCTGGGCTGATGACAGAGGTGCTAAGGAGGGAAGGACCATCCCCTGCTGAGCGTTTGCAATCAATGATGTGACCAGAGGCAGGAGGTAAATACAACCAGCAGCTGAGTGAGCTACAAGAAAGTAGTGTGATAAGCATGGTCACTCTAATAAGCAGCATTTGCAATTGCCTTCCATTTTCTGGACTTCTTAGACACATTTTTAGGAGGCATTTGAAGGCAGTTTAGCAAAATGTTCAATAGTGATTCCTTTCCCCAAAATGGGTGGGAATAAAATCAGAGAGGTTTGTGGCAATTCAAAGCCTGATCAGGGAACGGTGGTATCATCAAAGAGAAAATCACCTAAGAATAGCACAGAAAGGACTGGCAATGACTCAACCTCTTGCCCAGCAGCTGCATTGTGGGGCTGAATCAGAATCACCTCCCATGGGCTGGGGGAAGCAGAACACACTCTTGCTGTGCCTGAGCTGAGGGGCTGGCTAGGGGAAAACCTGCTGCAGGTCTATACTGTGAATGTTTGCAGAAGTGAGCCTGTACTGCTGCTGCTTGTTTCACATAACAGAGAAGGGGAAAAATAAAGCAGTTCCACCTTGTGGCAATGAAATTAATATAACTTTTTAATAGACTGGGACTGAACTAGAAATCTGCAGGCAAACAGCAGGGTGAGATTAGCATGGAGTCTCTCATCAGCCTGCACGGGGAAGTCATCGTGCTCCAAGCCGACATGGGGCTTTCAGCTGTGCTGGTGTGTAAGGAAAATTCTTACATGCTAATAGTCAAATTATGATTTCCCATGATTGAAAGGCAGGAGCTGCTAAGCACAACAAAGTGAGCTTCCTGTGCTCGCTAGGACATCTGCCAGCACTGTGATCATCTGATGGCTTTCTCTGGCCTGCAGTCAGGAGCAAACTGCATGCTCTTGATCAAAAGCACAGTCTGCTTGGGTGGAGACAGTGTAATTATTGGTGACAAATCTGACAGGAATCCTTCGAAGTGACAGTCTCAGAATGGCTCAGGATTCACATATGGGGGAATCAATTCACTAATTATAGCAATAAATAACCTCAACAATGAAACTAAAACATAAGATGAGGGTCGGAGCTGCACAAAGCCACAGGCAGCAGGCGTGAGGGTGGCCAGGCTCAGGGCAGTTGCTGGTGCTGAAGTCTGTGGGTGGGAGAAGATGTGTGTGGGTTAAATCATCTGTCTGAGGATCTGCCCAGCATTTTGATCTGGTTCTTAATATGCAGAAGCAGCTGAGGGGCCAGCCCAAGAAGCTGCAATGGATCGGGCAGTGTTTTACCGTGGTGCCTTGCCTGCCTTGCAAAGCAGCCGGCAGGGGTCTGCCACTCTGTCATGGGTCCACCTCCACTAGCAGCACAGGATTCTCCTTATCAAGCAGAACCACAGCACAGGAATCTAGGAGATGCAATAAGTCTGCCATGGATGGGGAAATCCAAAATAAGTCACACAGTTAAATGAAATGTCAACTACTCCTACGTAACTTCAGAGCAGAGAGAAAACGCAGTGGTGATTAGGGTTTCCCTGTACCTGGGCAGATGCCTCTGCCCTGGAAGCTGCCTAGTTTAGTTGCAAGGAGGGGTTTGTGAGCAGCCAGGTCTGCTGTCTCCAGTTTTTTCTCTGCCCCACTGCTAAATCTAAACCAGGCAGGCATCCTGCATGCAGCCGCAGGCCTGCTGCCGGCTGTGAGGAGGACTCATTTCAAAGGGCGGAAGTCACAGCACCCAGATGGATTCCCCTTTGGCAGCAGATGAAAGCTGTGTGGTTTCAGAACAAAGAGCTCGATTTCTGCATATAGGAAATGAAGAGATCAGCCAAGTAATGTTATTTAAGCTGGAGGAGAACCCTTAAAAGCTACCAAAAAGCACATTATGGGTGATGCATTCTCTGGTGGTGCTGAGCGAGGCATTCTGTGCTAACTGGAGGTGCAGTACGGTGCAGGTGAGGGCACTGGGCCAGCAGAACAGTGGTGGCAGCAGATTTATAGCTCTTCCATGCTGCAGCACATCACTGGTGCTAAAAGGAGGAGAAAGGGGGTTTGTTAACACTAATCTTTTTGTGGCTGTTTGAAAATGGGGGCTGGAATACAACGCAAGCAATGTTACCTGGCACTTAAATTACGGAAGCTGGTAATAATATCTTACTTTTCCTCAGCTTGGCCTTCCCTATGGAGTTGCATGCTGGGTAGATGAGTCAGAAGGGCTAGGTTGGCAGCAAAGGTTTTCTTCTAAGGAAGACTTTGTGGCTCCCATGCAAGATCCTGTTGAGCACAGGTGTGAGTTAAAGCAAGGTCGCTGAGGCACTGGCAGTTGAGAACAGCTTTTAAGATATCAACTCTACATACAGCACAGGAGCTGTTTCTGAATGCCTTATTCCAGGGGGTTATACGTAAGATCACCCTGAAAATAGTGGGCTAAACACAGAGGTGGTAACTGCTGTGGAAGCACAGAGGTACCTGCCACCTTGAGACACAGATATGGAGAAGCCTGAGTGTGCTTAAGAGAGCAAAGCACACAGGGGAACTGTCCATGTTGCCCACAAAAACACCTGCAGCAAATCTAAAGAGGAATGAACAGTGATGAGAAGCACAAAGCTGACAGCAGTGAAAAGAACAAGTGGGAGGGTTGTAATTTGATAATAATATGAAGTGGGTTGACCTTGGCTGGCTGCAGACCACCAGCCAGCTGCTTTCTCACCTCTGTCTCCAACAGGACAAGGAAGAAAAGATGAAAAAGCTCATGGGCTGATGTAAAACAGGCAGCCTGCCTGCCAGCTGCCCTCATGGGCAGAACGGACTCTGCTTGGGAACGTTTAGTGTATTGCTGATCAGAAAGGGTTTGGATAGCAAGGAATAAAGGAAAATTAAAGTGTACACAGGGTATGCTTCCCCTTTCTAAGTCTTCCAGGAGACCTTATAGTAGCCTTCCAGTATCTGAAGGGGGCTACAGGAAGGCTGGGGAGGGATTATTTACAAGGTCTTGCAATGACAGGACAAGGGGCAGTGGATTTGAACTGGCAGAGGGGAGATTGAAACTGGATGTTAGGAGGAAGCTCTTTGCAGTGAGGGTGGTGAGACACTGGCACAGGTTGCCCAGGGAGGTTGTGGCTGCTCCCTCCCTGGAGGAAGGCCAGGTTGGACGAGGCCTTGAGTGACCTGTACTAGTGGGAGGTGTCCCTGCCTGTGGCAGGGGGGTGGAACTAGATGATCTTTGAGGTCCCTTCCACCCTTCCCATTCTATGATTTTTTTTTTTTCCCCAGGCCCCGTTTGGCACCCTCATGGTTGGCTCCCCTGTGCGGGCAGGAGCAGGCCTGTGAGCAGCCATAGCAGCCCCTCTGTGCCCTCCCTTCTCCTCACACCTTCCCAGGCAGGGAAGCTGCCAGGGCTGCTCCTCACACCTTCCTTCACTGCCCTCTGCCTGCGTGGCCTCGGGCCTTGGCAGGGAACAGCTGCACTGGGTGATCTTAAAGGTCTTTTCCAGACTAAATGTGTTTGTGACTCTCTGGGGGGCTGGGTGGAGTCCTCTGTGTGTGTGTGTGGGGAGTGCTTGGGAAACCGACTGGAACCTGCTGCTGCCGGCTGAACACCCTCTGGACCCTCGCCTCACAGTGCCGCCCTGCAGCTGCCTCTGCTGCCAGCACCTGGGCACCGATATCCTACATGGACCTTCTCAGGCTCCTCTCTCCAGCTTGGCTGCCACATTCAGCCTATCCTGGTGCCTCTATTGCTCGGGACAAGGTCAGGCAGGGCTGCCACAGCCATCACTCGGCCCTGAGGCAGCACCCAGCCTGTGTCACCCAGCAGGTAGGTCTCCTTTCTTCAGATGTTTCCTTCTAAACAGGAGTGAGGGGAAAATGTTGTTGAGAGAAGCAGAGAATCCTACCCCAGGCAGGAGCTCCCTCAGGGCCCTCTGGCAGTGCCCAGGGTTGGGTGGGAAGGGATGCTGAGGTGGCTCCTCAGGGACCCCCACCTGCCATGTTAGGAGTTGAGGGGAGGTTGGTTTGGACCTCACACTGGGGTTTGTGTACCACATTTTGGGGTGCTCTCCCCAGCCTAGAGCAGCTGCTTAAGAGACAGGAGGGTTGTTAGGGAGCCCGTGGGGAGGCTGACATGTCCCTGCATCGGCTTCCTGGTCTGGCAGGCTGTGCCTGCACCTTCCTGAGGGCTGGGCCAAACCACTCAGTAAGCTTGCAGGAGTTCAGTTTCTCTGGCAGAACTTAGCAATGCCCAGAGCTGGCCCAGGCTGCAGCCTTGCACCCTTCAGAGCTGGTGGTGATGAACAGCTTGGGCAGATGAACTGTGCAGATCGATCGTCGTGCAAGGGGAAGGGGAAGGGGGCTGGGTGATTCATGAATAATTTAACCCTGAGAGAGCAACATACATAATGCACGATGAATTAGCCTGAGCACAGCAGAGGAAGCATGGGTAAAGTTTGTTTCAACAAGCATAAAATGGGATGTGACAAGGTATTTATGCCAGAACAGCTGTTTGCTAGGGTTTTTCACTTATTTACACAGATTTCCTTCCCCTTGCAGTTAGGAGTTCTGCCTAGAGTGGGGCAGATAGCAGCAGCTCAGCTGGAAAATAGATTTGGTTCCTGCTGGGTCCCAGTTCAGCACACTTCCACCTCAGAGATCTCCTTCCTTGTCTAGTGCTAGGCTTCCCCATTTGATAATCTGATGCAATATACCCATACCCAGTCGTTTAGGCTGCATTTTGATTGCTGTTAAGGTGGGTAGGGTAATGCTCATAATACCATGGAAACAGAGAGGCTCATGTTGACTCACTTCAGCCTTTTCTGATCCCAGTTTCCCCAAATGTCTTCCTCCTTCCAAACTGTGTTTGCTGTTACAACATAAATTATTTAGACATGTTACATTCATTACAGATGGTAATGAGGCTGCCAACCAGAGGGCATCAACTCTCTACTGCAGTGTCAAACTGATTTAAGAGTGTGTGTGTGTGTGTTTAAGCAAGCCCCCAGTCCCTTCCCTTTTCTACATAGATCTGGCAAGTCTGTTCAAATACAGTTTTCCTCAAAATAACACTAAAGGCCAAGAGCTGCATTATTAGACTTGCAAAGTTGCTTCATGTGAATCAAAGTGAGTTCTAAGCAACAGGAGTTTTGTTTTGTTTTGTTTTTTTTTTTTCCACTGTGAATCACTTACAGTCTCTTTCCCTGTGTTAATGAATAAGCTATGTATTTGTGATGATAGATCACAGGACCTCAGACACAGAAGGTGTTTATTACACAGTGCTGGTACAGCTACTCCAACACACAAACCCCCCAGCTTTGACAACTGCCTTCATCCCTTTTTCTCATCACAGGCTGCAGGTGGAGTAGAATTGTGTGAAGCCACCTGGAGCTGAGTACTGAACCTTTCCTATCTCTCCTGCACCCTTCACACAAGGCTTAGTGAAACACCAGGCCTTTGATCTTGTCTCTCCTTTCAAGCTGTGCCCATTCCAAAGCAACCTTCCCTGTTAATGCAAGGGCCACCTGTCATGTCTGCTGACCTGTGTGCTCAAAGAGGGAGTATCTTACATCTTGCTGATGTAAACAATACACAGGGAAACAATTTTCTGCTACTCTCTGCAGGCTACATTTTTCTGCTCTAGCACTGATGCATGCTTTCTGGTGTGTATTTGCAGCTCTTTGTCTAGGATTGCATTTGGATTTTTCTGTCTTTCTGGAGTTGGCAGAACAGTATCTTCAAGCAGGGACTGCTTAGACTTCAGGTGAGGCAAAAAGTAGCGAAGCAATCAAAAAAAGCCCAGACTATTTTATTCTGCCTATGGTTTTTCATCATTTTTTGCCAGTGAGAGTAATGCTGTGAAAAGTGACACTGTCCTGCTGTCACTTGTAGGCAAGATACATGTGGAGGGCTGGGTGTAAAACAGCTGTCCACTCAAAATCAGTATGTTGTCTTTAAACCTTGAGGTCACTTATATATATAAAAGCAGAAATACTTTTGGACGTGGAAATACTGAGCCCATAAAAAGATGGAAAACCAGGAGACTGCTGTGAAATGGCTGAAACTGCTCAATGCCCTCACTAAGGATACACAGATGCAGCTGCATGTTTAGGTGCTGGAAGGGATGGAGAAGAGAAGCAGCTTTTGATCTTGCCCAACAAACCTTTAACAGCCTTAGTCCTAACTACAAAGATGTGCTTCAGCTCCTTGAGGCATCGTAGGCTTCCTGCACACTGCTGGGCTCTCTGCATAGTAAGAAAGTAACATAACTTACCCAGAAGTAACACCCCACAAAGCCATCCTAAGGATGAATGCACTGAAGAGAATAAAAACCTGCCATGGCCAGGCAAAGCACAAGTATGCTATGGAAACTCCTCCATGAGCAGGTCCAGCAGGTGAGCAGGGTTCTGGGTTTTGTCTCTTCTTTTGTGTTTTTGCAGGGTTTTTCCCCTTCAGATAATGCAATGACTCACTGATGTGTGTGGTCGCTCATGTTAGGGTTTCTGAAAAGCTTTGAGCACAGGATTGTGGTGATGAAATGTCCTCTCAGCTGCCCCTAATTCAGCTTGATTGTTTTTCTTTCCTTTTCCTGCCTTAATCTAGTCGGGCCTTGCCACTTTAAAAGTAAAGTGGGACACAGGGATGTGAGAGAGAAGAGGAAAATTTCTGAACTCTCTGCCCTGTTCCAAATTAATTAGAGCCAAACACACCTCAAATATGTGTAGGAAGCAGATGAGAAAATGCTCTCTGTTACTGCATTTAAGCACTGAAACTAGAGATGACTGATGAAACCAAGTCGTGTGGCAGCAGCTCTCTGTGCAGCTTGACCACACTCCAAATACAAGAGGGAAAAGTGCAGGTATTTACTGGATTCCTGGACAATGTGCACAACTTGCAGGATAAATCTGCCCAGTGCTTGCTGGTGAGATGGAATACCAGCAGTGCTGCCTGGCCAGCTGACTTTTCTTCTATCAACTGTGTGAAAATTAGCAAGTTCCTGGATGCAGGCTGCTGTGGTAACCTGCTTTCCATCCCCCTTTTTCATATGCCACTGGTGTGGGCCCTGGTCTGCTGCTGGCTTTGTTCTCCTACTCCCAAAAACATGGATGCTCCTTATTTGCTTGTCATGTTTCCTTCAGTTTCCTTAAGATGGCTGCTTCCACTAAGTGTATGTCCTGCTCCATTTTGCAGCCAAGCCTAAGCTACTACTTGACAAGCCTCTTCCTACACCACTGAGACCCTCTTTGAGGGATCATCCGGCATGCAATTGCCTTCAGGGTGGGACATGCTCCCTGCCCAGCACTGCCATTGATGAGTGATATGCCAGTGTACAGTGGTTTCAAATGGAAGCCCACATTTTCCCCAACTGGAAGAAAAGCCTGCATGAACTGGCATGTGTCTATACCAATTTACATCAAAGGAAAATGCATGTTGTAAATGCTTGCACATGTAGCTTTCCAAGATCAGAGGACAAAGTCCAGGCTGGTGAATTCAGTTAGGCTATTCCTCTGTGCTGCCTGATTTTAGCATTCTGTGGCTCTGTAGGAGTCTCTTTTCCATCTCCTCCTGTGTAATGCAGCCCTCAGAGCTCTGTGGGTAACATCTGTGGCCTCTGGTCCTCCAAAGGGCTGTAGTATTAGCAAGTAAAGAGAGCAGAGGTAGCACTGTCTTGCCTAAATAAGTAAAAATGTGTCTGTATCAAGACAGGTGCTTAAAGGCAATGGCAGAAAGAGAAAAGCAGTTCTTGTTAATGATAGTCTTGCCGACCCTATTGTAATGTAACCTTTTTCCTTAGCATTTGCTTTTTCATTAAGAAGCCCCCCTTCCATTTCAGTGTGCAGCGTAGCTTTTTGCAAAGTTTTAGCTTTTCAAGAGCTTGTCTGCACTACAGAGAACTACAGGTGACCTACCTATAGGCCAGGTCTTCCTCATAGGGTTAATTTGGGAGAAAAGGCTTCCTAAGGTCTCTCACGATCTGCTAACCTGTGTAACTGCAACAAATGCCTTGTGTTCTTTAGGATTTACTGTAGGTTAGATAATTCATGCTAAGAACTTTTTTTTTTTTCTTTTTTTCCTAGCAAAGGCAAGACCTAAGGTTTCCCAGATGTCAGCCAGCTCTGACTGTCATCTCTGCAGTCTTGTTGCACGCTAGAGTATTGTGCTGCTGCCGTAGGACTGGCAGGGTGAAATCAAGGGCTCCTCTGAATGGTGATGAACTCCAGGATGAACACGTGGGTCTGAGGACAAGACTGTTCCATACAGCCACTGCAGCAGGTCCAGCTCTGGAAGACAAAAAAATGGTAAGAAGCTAATGGTTTCCACACTGCCCACCACAGACACCACCTCTGCCTTGAGTGAATGAGGTATTGATTGAGCAGCAAGTCCCACCACCCCCTGCAAAGCTAGGTCTGATAGGGTACCCCTGCTAGCAGTGTGAAGTCACAGCTCCGGATGTCGCTGTATTGCTTCCCAGCACATGAGGCACCTGCTTGATTGATTTCTTTACCCTTGTAAGTGTTCAGAATAGCTATGCATCTATTTTAGCCAGGCAAGTCAAGTGCAAGTTGTTTTTCATGCAGGATGTCTGTGTACAGCAGCACAGGCAGAGGGAAGCTGGGTTTTTGGAAAGCAGCCCCTTAGTGTGGGGCAGAATGCTCTCCCGCACTCTGGCGCTGATTTCCTTCTTTATTGGCTGCTCCTGAGTCTGCAGCCAGAGGAACAGTCTCCTGTGGAACAGCAGCTCTAGACAATTTTATTGGCTGATGAATGTGATCTTGTCTGGCCACCTTCCAGAAACACTGACTTGCCCGAGATGAGAGTGAGCAGAAGGTTGCTCTGCCTGGGGCTCTAAAGCAATTGTTTCGAGACCAGCGTAGCACCCATGCCTTGCTGCACAGTAAGTATAAAAAGACAGGTCTGTGTAGACACATATCTATGTGTAAAGTGCTTTATGATATAGCTGCTGACACAATTTAAATGTGCAGCTCCTCTGGACTGTCTCTCGTTTGCTGCTTAATTATGTGAAAATGTACTTGGTAAATTGCTTGCTGTCACAAAATGCTCAATTAACTGTTGCAGTGATCTAAGTTAAAACATGGCATTTGTCTCCTCCTCTGATTATTTCCTGTGCTGCAAGGCACTGATTTAAGCTTTATTTTTCTTTTTTTTTTCCTTAAGAGAACAAAATACAGCTGCAAGATGTTGATATTAAAATGTTTTCTTCAGCTTTATTCTATTGCTAGTGGAAACTCGAAATACCAGAGCTGCTTGATAATATTTGCTCAAGTCTTCTAAAAATTGCTGATTAATCTTGCCCATTCGTTTTTAAGGGTAACTTCTGTGAAGTTTGATGCTGTGGATTGCTTTGCAAGTTGTGCTTTGCCACAGAGCAGAAATAGGGCAGAGCTAAGAGAATGTTTTTAATATAGCCCCCAACGTGTGTGGTGCTCAAAGTGGCAGGATACTGCATTGCACCTCTGTCAGTTGCAAATAGCTCTCCACATGAACCTTTCTGGAAGAACTTCCATAACTATCACTGCCTAAGGAATTGATTGTTGACCAGCAGCACTAGAGCAGGTTTTTTTTTACTGCAGCAGCTCTATATTTAAAGCTACAGCTAATCCTGAGAGCTCAGCAAACCTGCTGCTTCAGAAGTGATACCAAATGTTAGAAGTTTCACTCTAACTACCTGCAGTGCTGGAATGGAGTTGAAAACTGACTTTTTGACAGCTTGGGGAAACAACCTTTTATCACTCTAGTTGTTCAATACACTCTTGTAATGCTTCAGTGTTCTTTGTTGGGAAAGGTGAGGAGAAAATGGAGTGGCAGCGTTTTCTGCAGAGAGAACCCCACCGAGATAGTGCAGGGACAATACAGCATCCTCAAGGCTAAGGAAAAGCATTACATTGAAGATGAATGAAGCTTTATACAGTCCCCAAACACTTTCTGAAATAGCATTTTGCCTGCTCTTGGGCTCTGCTTGGCACAACTATGTGGATGGCAACGAGGGTTCGTTCTTCTTCCTGAGGACCAAGGGGGAACCTGAGCAGCTTCGTGATTTGTCTTGGCTGGAATAGCTGAGGCCTCACTTGGTGCAATTCCCAGCTGTATCAGTTGCAGGAGGAAGTATCTGTGTTGTACTGGCTCCCGTGACAAGTGGAATGGCAGTATACAAAGTCATGTAGCTCTGTTATCAGCTACAGTTATGAGAGTGGAGGTAGGACCTTATCTTCCTGAGAAATGATGCAGCAAATGCGTTCTGATACGACTTTGATGCAATTGTGCCAGGTAGCATTGACAAACTTTGATGCTTTGTCTTCTAGATGTTAATTTTGTTAGCCCTGTAATTAGTTTAAACTACGTTTTTGCTCTCTTCCATGTTTGTTCACTGCTCCTGCTCTACTACTTGCTGCCTGAGGCTTGAGTGAGCCACAAAAAGCTGACTTCAGGCACCCAAGGAATAGATACCCTTGTACCTGTGCTGTGCCTATGGCTTCTCTGAGGAATCCCCAGGAAGCAAGGATGGCAGAGCAGGGGAGGAGGGCAGGTCACATTGGATGCATCATCCTGGTCTGGCCTGTCCAGACAACCTCAAGACAGCACAGCAGATTTTTGCTGTTCTGCTGTCAGTTGTCTGATGTGGTCTTCTGCCCCTGTTTGCATCCTCCAGCCTTGTAAATGTGCTAGGATTCTGGTCTTTCCTTTTTCTTGGAGTAGAAAACAGACACAGGCATTTCTAGTCATTTTGCCTTGAGAGGGGGAAAATGGAGAAAAGTGGAAAAATCTCAGAAGAGGAGGCAACTAAAAATATCATAAATCTTGTGATCTTTGTTAATGGTTAAATATGGCAGTTCTGTAGAAATGGATCTGAGGGAAAGCTACCAGTCTCAGACTTTTCAAAAAGCACTTCTTTGAAAATGCTTTTGTGTTAAAATTGAGATGTGAGTGAAGCAAGTGGGAATACCTTGGTTTTTATTTTGACAGTTCAAAACAGCTTTTGTGCAACACTTTTACAATATGTTAGTTTAGAATGGGGCCTTGCAAATTACAGTAGTGTTTTAAAGCACTTGAAATTCAGAATGACATGTAAACTGACTGCAGTATTTTATTTTTACCATGGGTTTGTGTTAGCTTGGATATGAATTTGTACTTCTGTATGTATATAAACACCATCTTATTAACACATATGTAAGTAGGAAGCTGATAGGCAATGTGCTTGCATATATATCAGCCTATTAGGGAGCCACAATATGGAATATTTACTACCAAGATCCATTTGTAAACCTGATGTGCAGGGCATTCATGCTTGGACTAATAAAGCAAGAAACTGTTTATGCTCTGTGATACAAATAGCCAGATCAACAATGGGAGTGAAAACTGGAATACTGCTCTTCAGTTGTAATTACAGCCCGACAAGTGGTGCATTCATTTTTCATTGTCAATAAATGGCCCATATGGCATCCTTTGATCACATGCTCTGCAGCTTCTGCAACAGCGAGGCACTTATTTCCAGGGAATAGAGAACATATCATTTAATCTGGGCTTTCTTAGCAGAAGATTGTCTTGAGTAAGAAAATGGATGCTACCAGGGAAGGTTACCTTGGGTAGCTCTGAGTTTTCCACTCTGGATGCTTGGTGCATGTTGCACATACCTCAGCAGCAGGGCCAACAAAGTCCTCACGCTCCAAATCAAACTTCTTACCTCACCAGCAAGTTTCATTCTTTCACAGAATATGTGAGGATGTTTTTCATGGTGCACAATCTAGATTCCAGTGTGCCTGGCATGGAGGGACAGATTAAACAGGAAAGGGGGCTTTATTTAGAAGGCAAGGCAAAGCAAAATCATAATTTCTTTGTGTCTGAGAGATATGCATCACAAACCCCAGCACCAAACCAGCCCTCCTTCCCTCTCTCCCACCCTGCACACCTTGGAATAAAGACAACTTATTTGCTCTCCATTGTAGTATTTATCAGGAATATCTCCAAGGAAATACCATCTTGGAAAGCAAAGTTTGCTTAAGTTTGCTCATTATTATCTTCAGAGTATTGCTGTCAGGTAGAAAACAGGAAACTAGGTGACAATTAGCTTCCCTGTTCTTCACCACTGTCACCACAGATGGAGGAGTGATAGGATCTCTCTAGAGCAGCTCCTGTAGCCACTTTAATCTGACTGGGCAGCCAGTATTTGAGATGTTCCTGGGATGTCTTCCACCAGAAAATGATACTGATTATACACAACTGCCCTAGTTTGGTTGGGGGAAAATCCTATGTCAGCCATGGGCTGCAGGCCCCCAGCAGTTTGGAGTCTAACAGGAGCTGAACCTGGGAGGGGCAAAAGCCAGGGCAGCTGCCCTTAGTTTGCTCCAGGTGTATCCTGAACCATGAGCATTACCCCAAGTATAAAGGGAGAGGTTTGCTAAGGAGAGGTCTTCTCCTGCTTCTCCCCATCTCTGCAGGTATTTGCTCACCATTCTGCTCCTGATAACTGCTTTCCAGTTTTTTGTGACAGCTGAACACTCCATGGGCTGAGTATATTTTTGTGTATGTTTTATTTGCATTAGTTTTGCTGTTTCATGAAATCCATTTTCACTCCAACCCATGGGTCTCCTCCCCTTTTCCCAATCCCTCTTCTGTGCTGAAGAGGGGTCACCAGGTGATAGAATAACTACTGTAGTTCAGCCCCAGGTATGGGCTATATAGAGAGAAGAACTCATAACTTTAGTGTTTATAAAGCACATGTGTATGTGTGCTTCTGTTTCCTTGAACACAAGAGGTTTCCTTCCTGACAGTTTTCATGTGATCCTTCCACGGGCATGGAGAAGCAGGGAGAAAGAGTGAGGAAAGCTTATTGGTCTTTGAGAAAGCTTCATCAATAAGATGGCAGCCAATGACCACTCATAACCTGCTGCTGCACTGTCAGCCCTCCCCAGAGTGGTTTGAACTTCTAGTCTGACAGCAACCAGTGACCAAATGGCACCAACTCACTGCTCCATATAAGCAAAGATTTGCATCCGTTCAGTCTTTTCAAATGATGAACACAACATGATAGCTTAAAACCCAAGGCAGATGGTTGCCTTTCCACACCATGCATCATTTCATACGTGTGGTGGAATGTGGCTGGCTAAGTGCATCCAGATGGGCATTGCCCCTTTGATGAAGAAACCATTGGAGTGTGGGAGCTTGTGGGAATCTGGGTTAACATGAGCTCTCACATGCAGCACTAGTTCAAGGCACAAAGTTGAAGAAATCATTGTCTACATATGTAACTAAAGTGGAGAGGAAAAAAAAAAATCCCCAAATCTTTAAAAGACTGTAATCTGCTTTAGGGAATTCAAATACAATGCACTTAAAACAATGAAAGCAAGGAGTGCTGGGAGCTTTCAGCTAATACTCTAGTGTTAATGTATAAAATGTTCCCCCAATATACCTGATTTCTTCTTTCAGCTGACTTCTTAAAGGAATTTTGAGGGAAATGTTCTGTCTTGTATGACATGCCTATAATTTTCAGCCTAGCCTACAGAGGGATTACATACTTGTTATTTTGATTTCCCTTTAGAGAGTTCTGCACTGTTTCATAAATTCAGATGACTGGTTCAGCTTTTAGGCAACAGGTAATTTGCCATGTGGAATGTCTGCTGGCTACCACCTCTATTCTTAGAAGAGATGGCAGATAACAAAAATTATTTCTAACGGTGAGAGATGATCTGTCATCTCAGGTCCATGTGAGTAGCTGTAGCTCAAGATCAGGGTGAAATGTTTAAAGTGGTCAAAAGAAGATTTAAAGCCACTGGCTTACTAACTTTTAAAAGTGATTTAGATAGGGACCTGTGCTGTTGAATCCTGTAATCACCTTTTGAAATATTTCTGTAGTTCACCTTCTTGAATAGAAAATTCTCTGTTTGCCACAAGAAGTGCCTAACTTTGGCCACAGAGCTTTGCTGATCATGAACTTGCTGAAATGTTATCTGTGAGGGGTAACATCTGGAAGTAACTTGCTAAACTGATGAGATTGTCAGGACACTAATGGGTAAATGCCTCAACCTTTGTAACATAATTGATTATATTTGAAACTAAGCATGGGGGGGAATGCAGTTGTCTGAGGAAAGGAACAGTGAGCACTTGAATTGTTTTTCTTTGTTGCAGAATCCATGCCAGAAACAGGAAATTGCTCAAGCAGTTCTATCACAGCACATTAAGGTTTTATATTAAATGTTCCTATCTGGGCCACAAAATTCCTCCTGTTCTTATTTAATATAGTGAACACCAAAGTTTAATATCAAAAAGGGAACATTTAGCCAACTTCTAACCTCCTTTTTGTGGTACAAAGTTCTGTATATGGTGTAGAAGTGGCCGTAGTGGAGTTAAATAGTGGTTGGACTTGATGATCTTAAAGGTCTTTTGAAACCACAGTGATTCTGTGATCCTGTGTGAGTGGAGGGACAAAGATGCAATGCATAAAACATGACTGATTTATTTTTAAGTTTATATCATTTCAATTCCACTGGATGGACACCACAGAGTGTCACAGAAATGCTATGAAGATCCTATAGGAATGGCTATTTCTGCATGAGAGTGAAGGTAACAAACTTGACCCAGTCAGGTCTGTGATATATATAGACACCCACTGCAGCACCTTGCACCAGCTGACTTCTAGGAGGTTATTGCATCTGCATCAAGCATTTGCACTGATGCAACGGCTTCATTTCAGCTTTTCCCTCAATGCCACTGGAACACACCAGCTGGTCCCAGGAAAGGTCTTGCCCATGTGAACTTCTGATGAAAGATGGTTAGATTTCTGAAAACAAAAATTGAAAGGGAAGTTACCCTGGCTAGTCTGGGGAATGACTTTCTATCCAGCCTCTCTTAATGGTTGTTTCCTACTGTGGTTGTTTGCATATATTTACTGAACACAGCAAAGCTTTTTTTCTTGCTCTGGTGTTGCTTTATAAAATTCCAAAGTGTAGACCTGGCACTCGTGCCTGCCAGGGAACAAATGTAGGTGTGATGTAATATAACTATAGGTGGGATGACTTAACATGTACAGTTTGTCTTTAATAGGCAGGTTTAGGATATACAACTTTGTTTTGTATTAACTGTCGACTTTTCTTTTACATCTTTCCTTTTCCACAGTAGCAGTGGAAAAAAAGCTCATGTGCTCTCTAGCTGTCATATGACTGTGCAGCTCCAGAGAGGGACAGGGAAGGCTCTGTTCAAGAAAAATCAGTGTATTTGGGGCAGAACTCGGGAAATTAACTGGGAGCCTGTTTTTCTAAAGGCTGATTTGTGCCAAGAGGGAGATCTTCATACAGTCTGAAGCAGCACTGTGCTGATCTCAACAGAGCTACTTTTGTCTGTGAGACCAGTTCAAAGTGTGTGTGATTCTTTCCTTATATTGATGCAGTTATAACCACTGTGCCTGTGGAAGGTTTTGCTTCTGCCTCCTCCTCTCCTCTCTCTTTATGGCCAAGCAGCCTTACAACGCACCATTTATCTCCCTGGTCTTTTGAAGGTTATCCATGCTCATGTGGAGAGCTTTGTCTGTGGCTGGATGTTGCTAATTGTGTGAGCTTTGATGCCATAGGCTTGGTGGCAGTGAAAGCACAGCAGCACCGGCTTTGTCACAACCTTACTGCTTGTAATGAGGCCCCAGGACCTGGTTTGTCCAGCTCAGCCCATGCTGCCACCTCACTGCTCACTTGGTTTGCCTCCATGCACTGTGTGCTTTCAGCCCTGCAGCATGCTATGCTGAGGAGGGTAGGAGTTCCTCTGCGATGTTCTTCTCTGCCAGCACTGCCTCGTTATGCCATATTGAACTAGTTTGCTTCTTACATATGGCAGCAGGGCAAAGGCTGTTCCCATGATGCTGCTTCTGCTCAGTATATCATTTTAAGAGACTTAGTCCATTTGACTAGCACTCCTGTGTTTGTAGGTTAGACAGAATTCCCTGTGGGTCAGCTTTACATCTTCAGCTGTAAATGTAGGTCAGCTGGCTGCCGTGCAACGCACTCCTTATCTTTAAAAGCACAGGTCCTCGCATGCAACTTCACAGTACATTGCATCTTCCTGTCTTGTACTCGAGCTCATTTTGCCATCCTAGCGAGTGGTTTAGCTGCTCCCGTGACATTAGCAGTCCTGCCAGCATGGCAGCAAAATAATTTTAAACTAGGTGTTGCAGATGTGTGATGAGACCATTTTCTGCTGTTTCACTGGAGGGTTTTCCTGCCACTTGTTTGTTATGGAGAACTGATCTCAGCCCTGTTAATGAAATTAATTATTATAGGATGTGATGGCGCCTATAAATCAAAGTCAGTCCTTCAGCTTGTCTGCCATGCAGAAGGTCTGTGTCTTCTGATGCTAAAGCTAAGATTTGTTCATCCCTGTATCCTAGAGAGCCCATCAGAGGTTTGAAATCTTAGATGCGAAAGAGATGCTCACGAGCTCACGGGATGCAGTTGGGTTCTGCTGGAGGACCTGCTGTTTCCTTTGCAGCACACATTTGGTTTACATATCCCTGCCTGCAGACTCTAATCTTAGATATGACACTTAATGTGCTTTGCAATTTTTTTTAGCCCAGTTTCCTGAGAATCCAAGGCTTATGCAATCCTTATGCAAAAGGGAAAAACCTCATAAGGTTTACCAAAAAACACAGCACAAACCAGCCAATAGGTACATGAATCAGAAGATCTGGTTTAAGTTTCATGCTGAAGAAGGTGGGTGGTGTGGAACTCCTTTTGTCCATGGCTGCAGGCCCCTTCCAGTTGCCTGCAGGACCCTAGCAGTGTACACACTGTGGTTCTGGATGACCTCTAGAGATTCCTTCCAACCTCTACTATTCTGTGATTCTGTTGTCCGTGTAGCACTAACTTTTTGTCGATATTCAGCAGAGGAGTGCAGGTCTCAAAGGCTAAGAAGTTATGATGAGTGTCTACCCCAAGAGGAAGGTTTTAGCATGGATGGGGCCCCCACATGCCCAAAGCCTCTGGGTTGGAGAGGGGAACAGCACCTTCTTGGGGGAGGCTGGCTGCTTCTGCATTCACAAGGATCAGTCAGGTGCTACACAGAAGAGTTGTGCAGTGGCTGTTCAGACCTCATGAGCAATGAGAAGTCGGGGGGGTTCCTCCTTTGAAGAGCTCTGCAGAGAACTAGTCCTCTAAAGATGCTTGGCTGGAAATGCATCTGCTATTGTAACCTACTAGAGAAGTGCAAGCTAGCATTAACAGTCTTGATGGAGCTAAGCAGACTCAGGACAACTATCAGACTGTCACCTAACCAAATCAGTCTCTTCTTTTACTCCTCCAGTAACTACCTGAAGTTGAGTTGCTTTTGTTACAGGAGCCTATTTCAGCAGCAGAGACCAGATGTTCAGTGAGCAGCAGAAACAGGCAGGAAAAGGCTTTTTTCCAGTGGCTGCTGTAACATTCCCAGGTTGCGATGGGGAACGTACCTGAGCTTTCATTTTTACCACAAGCAAGTGCCTGTGTCAGGAGCTGGGAGGACAGCTTTGCTGTCAGCTGAAGATGAGGCTGCCAGTAATGACTGTTAACAGTGTCTAACAGACTATCTCAAGGTTTTGGAGGTGGACAGAATGTGTCTTTAGAGCCAGAGCTGTGACCTGGAAGGAAGCAGCAAAAGTGCTACCAACACTGGCAGCGGAAGACATGTGGGTCAGAGGAGGCATCAACAGAGGATGGTTGCTGGGTGTGCTGCATTTGACTGGGATGGTTGTTTTTCTCCACAGTAGCTGGTATGGGCTGTGTTTTGGTTTTGTGCTGAGACCTGTGTTGGTAATTAAGGGATGTTTTAGTTACTGACACAGAATCAAGCCCTTTTCTGCCCCTCACCCCACCAACAAGCAGGCTCAGCATGCACAAGAAGTTGAGAGGACACAGTTGAGACAGCTGATCTCCTCTGACCAAAGGGATATTCCAGACATAGGATGTCATGCTTAACTAGGAGAAGGAAAGAAGGGAGATATGGAGTGATGCTATTTGTCTTCCCAAGTCACCATTACATGTGATGGAGCCTGGCTTTCCTGGGGATGGCTGAACACCTGCCTGCTGATGGAAAGTGGGCAATGAATTCTTGGTTCTGCTTTGCTTTATGTGTGCAGCTTTTGCTTTACCTGTTAAATGCCTTTATGTCGGCCCAGAGGTTTTCTCACTTTTACCTTTCCCATTGTCTCCACCATCCCACTGTGGAGAGTGAGTGAGCAGCTGTGTGGGGCTGAGTTGCCAGCTGGTGTTAAACTACAGCAGTGGGCCAGGGCTGTCTGGTTTGTCTGGAGATGCATACAGGAAGCAAACTCTGTGTTTTGAAGTGGCCGCATCTCTGCTACAAATGTGAGAGGGGCAGGAGGAGGGAGTCTCCTCAGGCATTTGAGGCAGGGAAGGCAAGCAACTGATTTTCTGAGTCTTTTCAACAAAGGATGCGGTTTGAGAAGGATGGTGGTGGGTGGCTTTTGAGCTGTCTGTCTTGCCTCCTCCTGATGTGCCAGGAGGAGCAAATTTCTCGTGCCACCTGACTGGCATCAGCAGCATGAGAGGACACCATATGAGGATATCCAAGATGCTGATCTGTGTCTCTTCCTGTGTACCAGAAGCAGCATAACTGCCTTAACTCAGCCCAGATCTGGGCTAGATTAGTCTGCCTTGAAATGAGACCAATTTGGTCAGGAACCAGGAGGCTGTGCTGCTGGCTGTACTCTACTTACCCAGGCTGTCTCTACCCAGCACTGCATCCTGTAGAGGTGGCCTCTTATCAGGGACAGCAGTGTGTCAGAGGCTGTGCTGTCTGGCAGTCAGGATAAGCAGATAAACATAATCTTTACGTGAAAAAGGGTAATCAATCACTGGAACATCTTACCAGGGCTTGCAGTTGACTCTTCATCACTTACAACTGCTCAGTCCTGATGATGTATGGGTTTTTTAATATGAAATGCATATGTATGAGTGAGCTCAGTGACATCTTCTGCCATGTTCCAAACAAGAAGCCCGATTATGATAACAGTGATCTTTCTGGCCTCATTAAAAAATGGCTCTATACATAATTTATAGAGTGATAATGAATGTGAGAAGTACATAACTAATTTTCTCTTGAAACATCTACTCTTTATGTCAGGATCCTTCTTCTGGCACACAAGCACGTTTAATAACAAATTAGTTCTTCACAGCTAGTTAATGTGACCTTCATTTATTCTGGTGTGAGACAACTAACATTTTTGCAAGTATTTCCTAGTCTCCTTGTAGAATAAAGTATTGGAAAGCTGAAGTGAAGTCTGATTCCAGAATTGCTGCAGACGTGAGCACTGAATGTGAAAATTTTGTCTCTTTTGTGGAGTTGTGTGTGACCAATCATGAATTTTAGTAAGATCAGGACTTATGTAAATTAGGAGACTTTGAATATGGAGCCACAATCCACTGACCAGACTGAAGGAGCTTTCCTGGGAAAGGTTTCATCATGTTTCAGGCCCTTTAGAACTATTGCTTCTTTTCCATACCCTGCTCATTGCTCCCAGCTCTGGCAGTTAGAAGAACCAGTTATTTGTAGAGCTGATAGGCTGTATTTTGCTAGGACATATCTATGTGTAGGTCACTAGTGATTTCAAGGAGGTAGATTGTCAGAGCTGCTAAGAGGAGAGGATCTGGGATTTCTAGCCCTATGGTGTGCCCAACTGTTGCTTCCCAAAATGCCTTGGCAGATGTGGGATTGTGACTGGGCTCCACTTTGGAAGGGACAGACACTGGAAACAGGGCTGCCCACGATGCCAGCACACATGGCAAGAGGAGCAGGAGATGCAAAGGCATCAGTCTTCAGGACCAGACAAGGTACTGCAAGTCAGGAGCACATATCTGCACGGCCTTGGCTCTATGGTAGGTGTAGACGAAGACACTTAGAAACACCTCATCCATAGTTCAGTGTGTTGTCTTGTTAGTGACTGCCAAGTGGAAGAGGGGGCAGTTGTACCCCAAAGTAAACCACCTTTATCAGGAGCTCTGCAAGTTAAGTTCCTCCTTTATGTTAGACTGTTTTCCAGTGGTTGTGAATTCCTTGGAGATGCTGTTCTTTGTTAACAAGAAGGGCATGTGCTCTGCCAGAAGTTGAGAAGAAATAGGTTTCTGCAGGATAGGATTGCTAAAGCCTTCTAGCTGCTAAGGTATAGTTTAAACGTTCTCTGTCTGGGCATTGCAGTTGCTATGCTTGCCAGATTGGCTTCTGGCCTAAGAATGTCAAATATCAGCTCTCACCCAGTAATTTTTTGCCTTGTGGTTTCCTGGTGCATCTACAGAGGGAATGCACCACTCTGTTGTGCTCTAATACTGGTCCCAGGAAAGGTCCAAATATGGAAATCCAGGTCTACAGTAAACTTTTTTTAAAATCTCTTACAAGCTCACTGAACTTGAATTGTCAAGTACTGTAAACAAGAATTATTCTACTGAAATGATTTCCAATGACTTCAGGATTTATGCCAGACATAGATAAAGCCAGCAACGTAGTGAAGGTAATTCAGAGAAGTGGAGTTCAATTGTTTTTAGTTTGGGCAACAGAACCCTTCTCTTCCATCAAACAAAAGGCAATCCACTCTCCAGTTGTTTCTGGACATGCTCAGAGGCACTAATATTTTTGCAGCTTGATTTTTAGCTCATCTTCCCTCTGCTTTGAAGAACAATGTACTCTTAGCCTTGGCTTAAAACTTGCAACCTTCTTCTCTGGCCTCACGCTAGAAATATTTTTATTAGAATCTATTTGGCAGTGTTATAGTTTACAAACTTCATTTTGGTAGACAACAAGCTGAGCCTCAGCATGACAGCTTGTGCTCCATAGCTCTGTGCAGGCTCTCTGGAGGGAACACAAGGATAGCTGGTCTCAGTTCACAGCAATCCTGAAGCTGAGACTACTCACAAAATAGAAGAGCCTGCCAAGGAGATTTTATGACTGGTTCTTCTCAGTGTCTTCCCTTAGTCAAGACTGAAGAGCTGGCTGTGGCAGAAGGTCCTAGAGCAGGTAGGATGGGGAGTCCTTGTCTCATCTCAGATTACTGGTTTAGAGATTGAATTTTGCCATATCTGTGAGTCAACACTGGGCTAAGAATGCATTCCTTTAGCTTTTTTACAGTGTCTCACAGAAAAAAACAGCTTTATCTCCTTTCTGTGGTTGTGTTTGGATGGTGAAGAAGCCTTTGTCATAAGAAGGACAATTTTCCAATGAAACAAAAAGTCAGGCTATACACCTAGCTCCTTCTCAGCTGGCTGTTTGTGCAGCAAGGTGCCAGGCACCATTGTATAGTGTCTTGCTAATAAAAATATATTTGCAGACTAGCTTCTGAATGCTCCTGTTTTGAGGAGCTACTGCCTTAAACCCCTTCAGTTAACCAAGGTTTTCTTGTGGAGATGTGGAATCTGATGAACTTCTGCATAAAAGCCTTAAGATCCAGAATATAATGGTATCTTTTAATGTGGTTTGTTGCAGACCAGATTAAATCACTGAAGGAAGCCCAGCTCTTTTTCTTACAGCACTCTCTTAAAAATCATTGATTTTACACTTGAATGTAATGAACATAACATTCTTAAAAAATGCACATTAATGTGAATCTTCTCCCATTGAAGTCAATCATCAGAAGATGTTCCTTGCAACGAACACATCTGGAATGCCACATCAGAAAAGTCTTCCAGGCAAATGTTAACTCTACAGACATTATTTTGCCTTGTCAGACTGGCTAAGAGATCTTTTTATATCTGACTTTACTTAGCCTCCTGGTTAGCAGGAATCTCCAACAGTCAGTGTGGAGTGAGCATTTCCAGAGGGCAAATCATTGTGTGTAGCAGTGAGACCCTTCATAAAACAGGATTAACTCTGCTGTGAAGATCTGGGTCACTGTACACTGACTGGAGTGATTACACCATTGACTAGATGCCTGTAGCTGCCTGTACTTCACTCCAAATGTTTATTCTTCACCATATATGCTTAAGTGCTTATAAAAAGGGTTCAGCTCAATCAATCTACCTCTGTCAGAATGTGTCTGTATATATAGCTGCAGTTCATATAGTGGTGAATTTAATGCAAAAGAACTCAGATTACCCATTCTTTAAAAGCCTGCACCTTGTCAGCTTGATTGTGGCCAATTTCCTAGGCAATAAATGCAAATAATACTGTTACTGCTGTTCGCCTTTGCCTTACACAGTGCTTTCATTACTCAGGTGTTTTTCCCCTCATTGTTTTCTTTCTCATCTCTGCTGCTAGAAGGCTGTAAGCTCTCTGGCAAGACAGTGCTGTCTTAAAGCTTAGTGAAATCACATCTCAAACATGTTCATCTCAAAGACCTGTACTGCAATATTGTGACTCTCCCTGACGCTAGTGGGAGTCATGCACCTCTAGTCTTGCATGTTAATCTGAAAATATTGGGGCAGATTTAGTCTTTTAAGGCATGTTGTACTTCCCTCACTTTTTGGAAGATTTCCATTTCTGAACAATGTGCTAATTTCTGTGCATTTAAGCCACTTGCTGTGGAGAGCAGCAGAAAGAAGCAATTTCCTGCAGTTATTCCATCATTTCCATTCTAGTCAGAGCTACAAGTGGTGAATCTTGTTCAGCAAAAAATGCAGATTGAAAATCAGCAAAACATTTTGCAAATTTGTGTTGATTTTGCAAATAACTCTGGGAAGAGGTGAAAAAAAAATTCTCAATATACCCCAAGTCTTCCTGAACAGTATATCCTTTCTTATCAAACCTTATTAAGTTACCTGGAGACCTGAGTAATTTCTTCTGGTAGGGAACATGTTCTTTGACAGTCCTTTCTTTTTTTATTCATCTGCTCTGCCTGGGAGTCCCACTATGGATCTGTTGAAAGCTAAGATTATCTGCATGATACAGCTGTTGGATAGCAAGCTCATTATGCACAGGGTATCCCAGCTACTGGAGAAGCCATATAGCTCTGGTGAATCATAGACTGGTTTGTGTTGGAAGGCATCTTAAAGATCATCTAGTTCCAACCACCCTGCCAAGGGCAGGGACACCTCCTACTGGACCAAGCTGCTCAAGGCCCCATCCAACCTGGCTTTGAACACTTCCAGCCTTGCATCCTCCACAGGTTCTCTGTGCAACTTGTTCCAGTGCCTTAGGACCTTCATGGGAAAGAACTTTTCCCTAATGTCTGATCTAATGAAGCTAGAGCCTCCTGTTTTTCAGCTGGGTTGGCAGGAAAGCTTTGTTGCTGGTGTATGCCATACTGCAAGACAAATTTACCATCTTCAGGCTACAATGCATCTCCTTACCGCAATAGTCCCATAAGCTCTTGTGAAATAATCAACACAATTCAGAAAGGCTCAAGGTTTGTCCTGGAAAGACTTTCATGAACAGAAAACCAACCCTTGAAGTCACACACTGATAAGCACACACCCATTGCAAGTTTGGGCCCTATAAATATCATCCTCACACATCTGCCACACTTTCTGAGGGACAGAAGAACTGCAGTGCAGGTTTAATGGATGGTGTTTCTAACAGGCAAATGGAATGCTTCAAGCCTGCAGAAAAAACATTCACATCCCCTTCTCAGTACTAAAATTTCTACATAGCCCTGCCTATAGAAAAAATTACATGAAAGTATAGTTCTGGAGATATAAGTAGAGGTAGGCTCCAAGAGAAAGATTCTTTAAGGTTATTTTTATTCTTATAATCAGATTCCTGAAGAAGGAGGAAAACCTCTCTGTGGGAGTATAAAGTGCTTACCAGCTAATGAAATGGAATCAATATCAGGAATGTTAAGTGACTATATTATGCTCTCCATTAATTGCTTTGCACTCATTTATCTGGAAGCTTCTTAAAAGAGCTGGTGATTGAAAGGACATCTCTCGAAAGTGTAAGGATCTATTCTTGAAATGCATCTGTTGTTAACAGTCCCATGTGACACCATCTAATTGTACTGTTGGTAGCACTGGGGTCTCATTTATCTTTCCTTAGTAATTCCAAGGTTTAGTTACACTAGCTGCTATTTTTGTTAGTCAATCTCTTTAGGGTTGGAATAATGTTCTCTCTCTAAAAAGCTCTTTCAGGGAGAAAAGTGCCATAAGGAAAATAAGAGGGCTCTGTTTTCTGGAGAAACATTTATCACAGTCCTAAGGTTGGCACAAAGCTTGCAAATCTCCACAACCCTACCTTTAAGCATTCCCAACAGAGCTCAGACTTCCAGGTGTGGGTTCCCTGTGCAGGGCTGCATTTCACTATGTAGGACATTTCTGGAAGGTGTGCCTAGAAGAAAAGCCAGAAGTATAGATGTGCAAAAGTGGCACCTTTCCCATTTGTCCACTGTTTGGGTTTTTTTTTGTTTTTTTTTAATCTCACCCCTAAACATTTAATGGCAGTCACATGTCACTCTCTAAACACAAGAAGCCAAAATTATTATGAAGTGAGAAGCTGGCTTGCAGTAAGCTGTGATGGTGACCATGGCAAGCCTGCTGCCCAAGACTAAAGCTAAGAAAGGCACACAGCTTACAGGAAGAAGGCAGCATCTTAAGAAGCAAGCATTGTTCTCTTTATTTCCAGTATTTGAGCAGTCCTCATGCTGGCTGCATATTCTTCCCAGCCATCAGCTGGCAGCCAAGCAATGGGTTTTCTCTTTCACTTTGCTAAGTGAGCACTGAGCTAAGGATGAGTGATAGTCCTCAGGGAGCTTCCTAGTAAAGATGTCCTTTGGTGCACTGCAGGCTTCAGAGAGCAAACCTTTGCCCACACTTTGTGTGAGGTATTTCTGGAGTGTTTCTGATGTCTTGTCTCCTGTTTGGTTTTTTTTATTTTGTTTCTCTTCATAGCTTTGTACTAGGTTATACAGGATCCAGAAAAGGTTAAGCACAGCTTTTTTTTTTTTTTTTTTTTTTTCCTTTGGAGATGAGACCTTANCCCCCTCTCTTGGGATGGGGAGACAGGCCAGCAGCCTGCAGGCAGTTTTCCTTAACTTTTATTGAAACCTTTCAGCTTCAACAGCTCTACATGTGCCTGTGGTGATCCAGAAGTCCTAACTCATTTTTCATAGATGGATAAATGAGGTGCCTGAGTGTTTGCATATGGGCCCAATTTATTGCAACCTGCACTCTAATATAGCTTGAGCCACAGGCTCTTGTCCCATGTAAAAAAGTGAGGGAGAATAAATGAGTGCAAAGCACTAATGCTCCTGAGATAGATTTAGCCTAGCTAGCTGGAGATGAAGTAGTGCTGAAGCAGATTTTATGCTGCAGGGCAGTACAAGCCCATCCAAGACTCTGATGCGTATGTGCTGAGACATTATTCCAGAGCTTTTGCTCCATGAAAGTTTACAACTCCTGGGAAGAGGCAGCCTTTCCATCTGCACTCTTGAAGTCCCAGTACAATGTCATACCTGTCAGGATATTTCATTTCTAGAATGAAGGGTGTGACAAAAAACAAGCAATTTTTTTTTTTTCCCCAAGTCATGGGTATTTTGGAGTGGCTTAGCATAAAATACATTAGCAGTGGCTTCTATTAACCAAGGGAGTTGCACTCACTGAGGGCCATGCATCCTCCTCACTCACCCATATCACCCTCTCACATGGCTGTTTGCCCCACACACTTTGGTTCTAGGCCCTCCCACTGATGCCTGCCACGAGTGCATGTAGCAGTGGGGAACAGCAGGTTGCTGCTGTGGGAAGTCTTGCCTGGGCTTTTGTGCTGGGCTAGTTAACACCAAGCAGCTCCATGGTGCTTATGGAGTAGAAGACTAAAGAGAGCTCTTTCCCAGAGCATAGGCTGGGCAGACAGGGAGATGTGGGACTGCATGGAAGGGGGTTTGAAGACACTGTGGTCAACTTGAGGCATCAGCCAGATGTGTGAAGCTGGCAACATTTTTTAAATGGTGTAGACATAAGGTGCTTATATTAACCTTCCTTCCTTCCTGAATGGTGTCAAGAGAAAGGAGACTTATTTGGCTTTTTAAAAAGGGGCAGATTCTGAAAACAGGAAGGGTTGTTGTGTGGTTTTGTGTTTGGTTTTGTTTTTTTTTCCTGTAGAAAATTCAAAGAGTATTTTCTGCTTTGGAAAATCAGAAGTTGACTCTCTTTAGTGAAGAATGATAAAGGGAAAACAAAGGGAAGATAAGTAAGACTGAGTTGCCAAGAAACTTTCTGGTATGCTCATTCTGTAAGCATTCCTTTAGAAGCTAGCTCTGAAACAAGTCATGAATCTTTGTGTTCTTGACTTACAGGGCAATTTAAACACGGTATGATTATCTATTGGGCTGTCCATGATGATGTTGGTATGAATTAGTGTGCTGTGCTTTGTTTTGTAACATGTAAAACTAATGAAATGATCCTTTTATATTTTTAATATTTTTTTTTTAATGTGGATTTCTTAGCTGTTCCTCCAGTACTTGTGAGTTCAGAAGCTGGAGTGTGTTTCTTCACTGAAATCAGCTATATATCAGCAGGCATAGCCTGCCTCAAAAGAGGATGTTGTCTGGTCTCAGCTCCACTTCAATGAGAGTCAAACACATGTTGAACTCTTCTGCTGAATTGTGGTATTTATGGTTTAGACATCCTACATCCACTTTGGTGTTGTACAGTAATGAGAGTCTAAGAATATCTGGTCAGCCTGAATAACTGTTAGCAATTACCAGCTGCTGCATTTATCTGTGGAATCAGTTCATGCCATTCACTAAGTATCTTTTCATGTTATGCACAGAATTTGCTGCATTTTAGCTTTCGTCCCAAGAATTTGGGGTGTGATTTGGCAACTGACTCTTGCAGAGTCATTGTCAGCTGATGAGCACCAGAATAGAAAATGGCTGAAAAGACAAATTCTCTTTGTCTTTACATAGCATGGTGTAACTTCTTGGTAAAAGATAACACCACATGTTCTAACAGCTCCTTGGCAGAAGCAATTTGCCTTCCACCCTGGAGTATCTGATTGTGAACTCTTACACCTTTGTTTTAAGAGCCTTGATAGACTTCTGATTTAGGCACAAATGCAGCAGTGTGATTAAATACACATTGATTTCAATCAGGATGAAGCCTGTACTTAACATTAATTATGTAGTTAAATATGCTGCTGAAGATGACTTTTCCATTGATTTATGCAAGAGGAAAATCAAGCCCAAATATACATATGAAATAAGGCATGTATCTTTTCCTTTCAAGATACCAGTCCTATCTCCTCCTTTTCCCATGTCACTGTACTAAAAGACTCTCTCTTTTGGATTTCCATAGACTTGACAATGGTGTCTTATGCAGCTATGCTGATGTCCTCAGATTTATGGCAATAACCTCATCCATATGCTTTCCATCTTTCCCTAGCAGTCTCACTAGAACTGCAGTAGCTGTTCAAGCAGTTTTGATACTAGAAATTCTATTTACCTCTTCTTTTTCTTTGTTCTGTCTTTTGGAAAGAATGAGGTCTGCAGAGATTGGTCAGCTTTAAACCTTTGGTGTGATGGTTTGGGAGTTACTCCCCCTCCTCCAATGAAATCACCCAGACTAGACTCAGCCAGCTGCAAGTTAAGGAATGAAGCTTTATATTCACAACTTAGCACAATATACAAGCAGATATTTACAATATATTACAAATATTTACAGCTATATACAGAAATACACAAGTTAAAAGGAATACAGAAACACAACACCCCTCCCAGAAATCAGAGTCCCCAGGAGGGGCTTCCAACCACCCTTCCACCTTCTTTCCACCCCCTACTCTTATCCCAGAATCTGTAGAAGTAGACATCACCATTATTTTCTTTTCACAGCCTATAATCTAACTTTTCTCATTAAAATATCCCAATTAATCTCAAACCACCATATTTGGTTATGACAAGGCACTTAAAGCTGTCACAGAGCCCCTGAGGGATATGCCAAGGCTCCCTGAGTTTAGTGAACTCTCTGCTAACCTCTGCAGGAGTGCATCCACTTCCTTTGCTCCATAGATTCATAGATGGTTTGGGCTGGAAGGCACCTTAAAAGATCATCTAGCTCCAAACCCCCTTGCCATGAACAGGGAAACCTTCCACTAGACCAGGGTGCTCAAGGTCTTATCCAGCCTGGCCCTGAACACCTCCAGAAAGGGGGCATCCACAGCCTCCCTGGGCAACCTGTTCCAATGTCTCACCAAGAGATGTGGAGTATTGAGGGAAGGTCAAAGCCTTTGTGCTTTCACAGCACTGCACAGCAGTACTGGAGCACTTTGCCTGTTTTCCACTGCCCTGATGTTTTCCAAAGCACAGGGCCTGAGCCAGTGTGGGCAGACTGGGAGATCCACTTAGCTGTGGCTAAGTGATGTAAAATTAGGGTGATACTTCCAGACTGGTTCTTCCTAACGTTCAGTTTCTAGGATTGCTGCTCTGCAGTCACTGTTGCCGTCAGTGGGAAGAGGCCCTCTTGCTGGCAGTTGCAGTAGAGCACCTAGAACAAAGCCTAGGAAATAGCTTTTGTGTTAATTTCCAGGTGTGGTGTTTTGCTCAGCATTTACCTGACTTTGTGCCTACTCCAGGCTAGTAAATGTAAGATATGGGAAGCCTTTCCCCATGCCAGGCCAGCTTACAGTCCCTCACAATCTACAATTGTGGAGGAAACAAAGATAAACTTTGCTCAGAAGTCACTGCACTGCTGTGATCAGGACAATTTATCAGCCTCTTGGAGTTTATTAAAAACAGACTGCCTTCCCTGTTATTCAGCAATAGGCAGTGGCAAATATTAACCAAAATAAAACAGTAGCAGACCTCTGGCACGCTGCTGGATGTGCCATACTGGGTGCAGCTGTAATTCCACCCAAAGGGTATTGCTGCTTTGCTGCCAGACCCCTGTGCAGAGAGTGCCTAAAATATGAGCACACCAGAGTATGTGTTGATAGCCAAATGATGTGCACCAGTAGCACACAGTTCCCTGTGAGCCCAGGCAGCTCAATCAGCTGTGTCTGGTCACTCTTTTTGTCTCTCCAAGGCTAAAGTGTCCCTGCAGGGTGGGCAGAGACATGCTGCAGCCCAGGCAGCCTGTGAACCATGGAGAATCATAGAANCTCAGTCTCTCCTCATAGGAGGAATGCTCTGATCATTCTCGTGGCCCTTCTCTGGACACCTTCCAGCACATCCATATCTCTCTTGTAATAGGGACTCCAGAACTGGACACGGTACTCCAGGTGGGGTTTCACCAGTGCAGAGTAGAGAGGAGGATCACTTTGCTTGACCTGCTGCTGCACTTCTCTTGATGCAGCTCAGGATCTCGTTGGCTTTATGGGCTGCAAGAGCACACTGATGGCTCATATTGAGCTTCTTGTCCACCATCACCCCCAGGTTCCTCTCCTCAGGGCTGCTCTCAAGCCAGTCACTGCCCAGCCTATATTGGTGCTTGGGATTGCCTCGACCCAGATGCAGGACCTCGCACTTGGTCTTGTTGAACCTCATGAGGCTGGCTTGGGCCCAGCTCTGCAGCCTGTCAAGGTCCCTCTGGAGCCACAGCCCACACACAGGAAATGCTCTCCTTTATTTTCAACCTTGACAGTGCACTTAGCAGCTCTTAATGCCTAGGCAAAAAGCTCAGCCTTCAGCTGCTGCAGAGAAGGGAATCAAAAGTGCAGTATTCTTTGGTCCTCTTTTCTTTCTAAGCCTGATTCATGGATTACATTAGCATCCCTCCAACAGAAGGACATGGATCATTAATGCACCAGTCCAGAGGAGACGTGGGTGCCAGCTTTATGCTTTGATTACAAATCACATTGGTTATGTTGCATACTGCTAACCTTGTTCGTGGCTCTTGTCTGTGCAGCACTCCCCGTTTGCACATTCTCCAGGCTCCAGTGTGTCCTGCTAGATACACCCTCCTTCACAGGGAAACCCTAATGCTGCAGGGAAATGTGTGTGGGTGAAAGCAGTCAGCACTGGGCCAGCACACAGAAAGGGTTATGCAGAGCAGAGTAGCTTATTGACATGCCAGTGCAATCACAGAAATGTAATTGCTTGTGCTGACCCTCTGCCTTTGGGCATGGAGCACACTATCTATGTCAGTGTTGCAGCACTGCCAGCTGCCCTGAGGTGAGAAAATGCCTTGCTCCTGGCTCACCTTTTGTTCAGGCCAGACAAAAGCATGCTGGGTGTCAGACTTTACCCACTGTGTGATCTGTTTGCAAAGCAATAGCTGCACAAGACATGAAGAACTGTTGCCCACAGCGTCTGTTTTGACATTTACAGATTAATAAACAAGCCAGAGACAGGCAGAGTAAAAATGCTAAAAAGTCCCAGATAAATCATGATGGAGCACATTGTAATCAAAGGTAAATTTGTATGAGACAGTGTGTACACAGGAAAATCAGATGTTTCTACTTGTCTGAGTGGCAGTAAATTTGCACTGTCTGTGGCTATACCTGCATGAGACCTCAAGAACAGACCTCTTTGATAAATGTGCTAGCACAGCCTGCTCATCTTCCCAGCATGTTCCCCTGAGTGAATAAAGAGATGTCTTCCACCTGTGGCTGGGGGAGTCTCTCTGTGTGCCTCTGCTCTATAACTGGGGTTGCATGAGTGTGGGAATTGCAGCCCAGCACTTCAATGGTGCTGCTGCCCCAGTGAAACGCCAGCGCTGTGCCCTGGCATCACACCACAGCTGCATCTCAAGCTTGCCCTCAAGCAAAGATTAGATTGCTCTCACCAAGAATAAAATGTTTTAATATAAACTTCCACCTATGCATCTTTACTGCTCTTACAGGGAGGATCTAGCTGTTCAAGTGTGACTCTCTTCCACCCAGAGAGCAATTTCAAGAAACCAAAACATGTGTTGGGAGAAGCGAAAGCTTACAGATTTGTGGCCATCTGGGACTCATCTCCCGTCCGATCTCCACAGAGATCACACTCGTCAGGGTGCTGTGTACAGGCACTGGCAGTATACTTGGGCAGCACTTCTTGTGTGCTCACTATTCCTTAGGAACTAGCTTCCAAGTATCTCTCTTGACTCCTACAGGAGGTAAAAACAGCTGCAAAAAAACCACAATATTCGTTTGGTCTATTTTCGTCCCAGAAGGTGTCACTGAAGAGCCAGGAAAGGTGCGGAGTTAGTAATAGTTTAACTGCAGCTTCCTGAAGTGGAGCCTGGAGAAGGTTAAAAGCAGTTTGGAACCAGAGATCACTGCAGGTACCCGGAGACTGAAGATCAGAGAATGAGCACCCTGAAATTTGCAATGCTGTGTTATTCCTCAGCTAAGTCATCTCGTGGTCTGTAACAGAACTAAATGATCTCGGGAAGAGGTTTATGAGTTGAGAAATGTTTTTTTCATAACACATCTTTAAAGGATTAGGGTTTACCTCCTTGCTCTTCACCTCATACCTGTGTGTCAACACAACAGTTCTAAAGCATAGTTCTAAGTCTAAGTTCTAAAGCATAACCATCATGCTTCTTTGCAAAGTCTTTTTATTTTGCCAAGTCTAGGTCTTTCAGCCTGTTCTTAAGCAGATAGACACAGCTCTTCCTCTCAGGCTTGCTTTGCCATGATTTATTATGCATTATCAACAGGCACAGAACTAGCACAGAATGGGCAATAATGGAAGAAGGCTCAAGGAGCTTGCAATGTGAATTTAGCCAACATCAACGATTTACACAAGGCAAGCTGTGTCTCCTTTCCATTTGGGAAAGGTAGTTTGAGTTACTACTGTAATAATATTTTTCCAGTTTTAAGTGTCTTGATCTGATACATAAAGCAGAGATCAGCCTCCATGATGGGTACTGGAAATAAATTAATCATTCATGTAGCTAGAAAAACCTCTCAAAATGATATTAAATACTCTACTTTAAGCAAGTCTCTTAACTGCTGAAGACCAGGCTGTGATCTGATGTGGAGGTCAGATTATCCTGCAGCAGACTACTGCAGGTTATTTCCTTCCACCAGAAACATCTGCTGCTGAGGCAGGATAATGGACTAGATTATTGCATCAATGTTGTCATGCCTGTGCTTTAAGGAGAGTCATTGGAGAGTCTTCAAAAACAAGCAAAACCCCAAACGAAAAAAAAGCAACACAAGTGGTTTAGTTGACAGGTGGGGCTACACAGCTGGTACTTACCTGCCAGTTCTCTGCTCTTCAGGATACTGATGCTGCACATCTCTTTCTCCCTCAATTTCCCATAGCATGCCCTCAGTGAGTGGATCTATCTTGCCTACAGTTTAATACACCACAGCTTTGGGATGTGTTGCTATCTCTCTGAGATGAAGAACAAAGGAGGGACAAAGCTATGCCAGGTTCATTTCTCCAAAGCATTTGCAAGGTCTGAAGGAATTAATATACTCCCACATTCTCTAAAAAGTATGTCTTTATTGGTAAAGGCCACTCATAAGGTCATTTAAGTGAAAATCCAAATACTTCTAACCTCTTCTGCACTGCTTGACTCATATAGGGTCTGCAAGTCCCTTTAATGCATAAACTCACAGGACTATACAAGAGAAAATTATTGTTATTTCAATAAAAAGAAAATAGTTTACATAGTGACATTCTGCTAAGAAGATGTGGTCACATTGAAGCAGTCCAGCAAAGGAGAGTTGCAGGTCTCAGTGCTGGAGTTTTGCTATTTAATCTTTCCTCTAGCAGATTAGCACAGAGATTACACAGCCTCTGTGCATTGTTATCCACAGAAATCAAACCTACAAGAGTTTGTTCACCCATACTCTCCACTTTATTCATCCATTTTTTATTTCAGCCACTAATCTGCTAAGGATTTCAGCCTTTAGCTCAGGGTTATCAGAATGGCACTGAGTGGATAACATCTGTTTCAGCTTTCATCCATCTAGAGCACAAGCATTAATCACTAGAAATGGAGTGTGAAATGGAAAGCAGAGTTAAATGCACATTTGATTCCAAATACTCTCAGAGAAAATGTCTTTTGGGATCAGACTAGAGGGAGAGCTTTGCTGTGCTGTAGCTGGGGTTGCTTGCATGAAAAGCTGGTCATGTTATCTGGCAGAAATTCTGCTGCTTTCAGTTTGCTTTGAAGACACAATAAAACCTTGTCCTGTCTGTTTTAAAAGAAATGTTAAGAGCAACTACCACCAAAGCAGCCCATCTGTTGAGTTCGATTCGGCTGTGGTTACCAGTGGGGTGCAAAATAGATCTTCTCTTCCCAGCCTTTCTGTGCCCCAATCACTACCTCCAACCCTGAGCTATGGCAGCCTCATGCTGCAGATGGGTAGCCGTAAGCAGGTTTCTACAGGGCCCAAGAAAATATAACAAGGACTAGAAACAATCATAGAATCATAGAATGGTAAGGTTGGAAGGAACCTCAAAGATCATCTAGTTCCAACCCCCTGCCATAGGCAGGGACATCTCCCACGAGCACAGGTCACTCAAGGCCTCCTCCAACCTGGCCTTGAACACCTCCAGGGAGGGAGCAGCCACAACCTCCCCGGGCAACCTGTGCCAGTGTCTCACCACCCTCGCTGGAAAGAACTTCTTCCTAACGTCCAGTCTAAATCTCCCCTCTGCCAGTTTAAACCCATCATTAGCAAGGACACAATAGACTGACTTAATAGGCCTTTTCCATCCCAAGTGTCTAGATTTTTATAGATCTTAGTAAGATATGGTGAAAAACTGTGATTTTTTTTTTTTTAAACTGGTCTGGCATGCCTTATGGTCACTGAACTCTATTTTTAAGTAACTTTAAGCCAGCCCAACCTTCATGGGAGCAATTAGACATGATATACTGTGAGACTGCTTAATTTTCTGTCTGAGTTCAGTTGCTGTTTTACACTTAAATCTTTTTTACTGAACTTCATCTATCTCCAGTTTGCCCTTCCACTACACCTCCTCTTTTCTTTTGTAAGGGTTTGCCTTCCTAGCTAGAAATCTAAGCCTTAAAAAGCAGCACTGTTGGAAGGAATGTATGGTCAGTAAATCAGTGTTTATGTGATGTCAAACAGCTACTGCTATTCTCTTTCTTCAAGGAGGTTTGGTAAGGGCCATATGATTCACTCCTGCAAGCAAATATTTGCAGAGTTAAGATCTACACTTTGCGTGGTGAGTTGGGCTTGTGGCTGACTGGGTGTACTTCTCTGACAGTTGTGTGGGGAATTTTTGCAGCACAATGGGCTGAATTCATTCTGTTTTGTGAGGATTTATGTGAGCTAGGTACCCCTTCTGTACTGGAGAACCTATGGGTGTTGTGGTGACTCTGAAAAGCTGGAAGTGAAAACCAGCTGTACTCAGACCTAGCTGGTGGTTTGTGTTTTGTATATGTGCCCTTTTGCAGAGGTCATTTCCAGCTTTGTTTCTTAAACCATAAAGTGCTCAGAAAACTGACAATAATTATTCCCTGAAATCCTTAGAGAAGGCTTCCACAGAATTCGTCCAAAACCACAGAACAAATTTCATCCAGAGCAGTCAATATTACCTACATCTGTCATTTTAAACCTCTTATTTCCATCCACATTGTCTGTCAAGGCAACGAGTTCAGCAGATTACCTATCCTTGTTTGCTGTATTACTTCTCCCTCTTGTACTTGGAGACAAACTGTTCTCAGCATCATAAGCTCTAGAGGTCCCTGAAGAAAGCCACTGCAGATTGTTAAAATCCACCAAAACACTCTTGCCCACTTATTAGTTCAGTGTTACACCTTTGGGGAGTTGGGGGACACTGGAAGTGCCCTGTTTTCAGAGCCTAAGAGGGCTGTCTCTTCTGGGAACAAGAGAGAACTATGTTGACAAGAGCATTATTTCTCCAGCATTTGAAAGCAGAGCCCATTTATAACCTCATCCAAAAAAATGACTCCATTTGTTGCCCTCTCCATGACTTCCTTGCAGTTTTGCTGTAGACTTCAATATATTAATCTTACACATAGCAGCAGCAATGCTCTGTGTTCTTCAGGATCTGTATTCTGTTTCTGCAGGTAAGCATCATTTGGTTCTTTGATTTCCTTGTGTGCTTTTTTCAGAAGTAAAATAGTTTGTGTCAATTGGCATTACAGTTTCAGTACTTGTCAGCTGAGCTGGCATCCATTCAAGTGAAGGTGAACATTATGCAGCAGACCAATCAATTCAGTGTCTCTTCAAACCTGGCTTATTAACATGGGATAGTTTTAATAGGGAAAGGGAGAGACTTTGAACCTCTGTAATTAAAGCAGCAGTGGTTCCCAGGAGGACACTTTTGTGTCTAAAATCAAGGCCTGCCCCTTTTACTTTATATTGCTGTGTGAATTCTTTAAGCAATGCTGACAAAATCTATTCTTCACCTAAATCAGGACGTCCAACCTGGTCTAACACAAACCATTTAATTAGACCAACGTAACTAGGAAAAAGAAATCTGCATAAGAAAGCAGACATGTATCTATTTATATTCATGTTGCATTTAGAGTGGTCCCTTCCCATTTTAAAAGAACAGAATTTTCTTTTACAAGTGAGCTGAGAGTGTGCCGAGCAATTGCCAGACATCGAATCCTGTTTTCTGCAGCCACTTACCTGTGGTTTGAATAAGAACTAAGAGCCTGCTCCTTCCCCAGATAGTACTCTCCTACCTTTCCCAGCCTCCCTCTAGCAAGCATACAGTTCCCATACCCAGTAAACTTCTTTCTGGAAAGGCAAATAGAAATTATAGCCAGTTCCTGGTGTTATGCTTTCACAATTACTCTGTTTAATGTGTGTCTTACAACATTCTTCTAAAAAGGACATAGAAAGACCTTAAATATATTTCTTTTCCTAGGCAGATGACAAAACAAACTCAGAAATAGACCAATTTGTCTCTTCTCTAAAGGTAACTTTTCTTTGCAGCTCCTTTTAGTTTTGGAAGCTACTGTCTTCCACTCTGAAAACTCATTGCTACCTTCAGAAACACCTTGGGGTTTTTTAAGGGACAATCTCATAAACCCACAGGAAAGAAAAGAGAAAAACAAATCAGTGACTGTGTTTCTCTCTATAAGTGATAAAGTGCAATACAGAAATGACATAAAATATTGTTGTTTATATCAGAATAGGAATAATTGCAGTTCTAGACATGGTAGGTAAGACATTCACTGACGTCAAGAGTTTAAAATGTAAGTAAACATAGTCTGTGGGAAAAGCTCCATCTTGCAGATGAAGAACTGTGAGTGGGTACAGAGAAATGCAGCAGCAGAAGCTAGAACTGGGAACTGGTCTGATAAGGATGTTCTTTTCCTCACTAGATCCTCCTTTCTTTCCTTTGGGCTCTATCTATTTAGTATTCATCACACATGATAGCCTCCTAATTTTGTGAAAAGTAACATCTGTTCAGGGAGAAACTGTCTGTACATGTATAAGCAGGTTTTAAAACCACATATGTGAGAGAAGAAAACAGTTCTGTTCAAATATCCCTGAAATTTACCAACCTATTCAACACAATCCAGTGACCCACCCTCAGAGCAATCTACTCAGGTAAAGAAAAAAGCATATAAAATTGTCTCCAAACTCCCAGCTGACATGATATGGTATTTCTCCATTAGGGTTTTGCTACCTGATAATAGGCATTTCCAACCACTGGGAACTGGAATTATATATGTTGGTCCTCACTCTGGCTTTAACCATCAGAGCCTTGTATCCATGTCATTGCTGATACAGGCCTCATAAGCTTTGTGACTGAGTCCAGAACTGCTGAATTTCATCTGGTTTCACTGCATTCTGTGAGGAGTACAGAGTTTTGCTGCAGAACCATGAGTTGGCTGAAATGCTTGATGAAAACAGGCTGAATTTTAAGGTTTTAGTACAACCTCACACCTGGGAGGCTTCGTTTGGATTCTGCCCTGCTTAAAAAACCTCTTTTGCCAAGGTTTACTTAAGGTGCTTTTGCAAAGTACTGCTAAGTTAGCTCTCCATATTCAAATGCATCAGGAATAGTGTGGCCAGCAGGAGCAGGGAGATCATTCTCCCCCTGTACTCTGCACTCGTTAGGCCACACCTTGGGTACTGTGTCCAGTTCTGGGCCCCTCAATTTAAGAAGGACATTGAGGTGCTTGAGCGTGTCCAGAGAAGGGCAACGAGGCTGGTGAGAGGCCTCGAGCACAAGCCCTATGAGGAGAGGCTGAGGGAGCTGGGATTGTTTAGCCTGGGGAAGAGGAGGCTCAGGGGAGACCTTCTTGCTGTCTACAACTACCTGAAGGGTGGTTGTGGCCAGCAGGAGGTTGCTTTCTTCTCTCAGGCAACCAGCACCAGAACAAGAGGACACAGTCTCAAGCTGTGCCAGGGGAAGTTTAGGCTCGAGGTGAGGAGAAAGTTCTTCACTGAGAGAGTCATTCCCCACTGGAATGGGCTGCCCAGGGAGGTGGTGGAGTCACCGTCCCTGGAGGTGTTCAAGGCACGTTTGGACGTGGCACTTGGTGCCATGGTCTAGTCTTGAGGTCTGTGGTAATGGGTTGGACTTGATGATCTTTGAGGTCTCTTCCAACCTTGCTATACTGTGATACTGTGATAATGCAATTATTTGTCTCCCCCTGAGATCAGTTAAAGAAAATATTTTATTTTATTTTTTATTCTGCTCTCCTCTTTGTAGCCAGAGGTCTAATGGGAAGCAGGACAAGGACTAATTGCATGTCAGAGTCCCAGAGGGTCTCTTGTTCTGGGCAGCAAGACATTGATAGTCTTGAACTCTGGTTTTATTCAAATATGCCTGATCAACATTACTCCTTGAGTCTTGTAATCATACAAAATAAATACAAGTAATAACACTTTCAGTTCTTTCATTTATCTCTATATTTATTACAATTTTTTGGTCTCTATAACCACAGATAGCATTTGTTGTTCAAAAACATGGTATGTTGCAGATTGCCTTTTTAAAAAGACATCTGTACTTAGAAGTTGATCTTACTTTTAATCCTTCTGTCTACACCATGACAGTTCAAAGTGGATGGCTGCCACTTGTAGCATGTCTCTTTTTCAGCACAGTAGCATAAACCCACCATATGAGTATCTGGCTGAAGGAAGCAGCCAGGCTTGCACCCAGCAGAGGCCTGGACGGAACACAGGACTGTGGTGATCCAGCTGCAGGTTCTGCTTTCAGTGGTGCCCAGTGTAGACTAGCTGCCCCTTTTGCCACACAGACATGCACCACACTGTCCCCTCTTAGGTTTGAAATGGGAAGGAGCAGCCTAGCCCTCACTGCCAGGTGAGGGAGCACATGAACCTATGATAGAATAGCTAAGCAAAGTGCTCTAGGGCTTGTGCAAACCTAAGGAGCTATTAACAGTCAGTAGATAAGCTGACAAGTTATCCTAAAATCTGTCTCTTTGCATTCAGAAGTACTTTTTTCCCACTAGTCTCCTCTTCTTTCGGTCAGCACTCTGCTCATATTTCAGACGTGTCACCCTTGTTTTTTTCAGACAGATCAGCAGTGTGGTTTTGAGGTAAATCTCCAGATCATCTTTATTTACTGCTCTTTGATTCACAGCCAGAGCACTCTTGGAGTACATGCACCTGGATTCCCTTTCAGTGAAACAGCATGGGAAGATGTATGCTAGGAGCACAGGCAATTCACTGTAGCTGCTGATGGATGCTGACTTGACGGGACCAGACTAAAACTAGTCCAAAGCCAGCTCTCTGAAATGCAAATAGGGTGAATGCTGCATCCTCAATACCAATCTCTTTACCCTACAGATGTGCTCCTGCTTGCTAAAGCAGCAATAGCATGAGAAAGCCACATGCCGTGGCAAGCCTGATTTCAATGTGCGAGGGCATCAGGAAACATAATAAATGGCAGTGGAATGATGAAGTTCACCAACTTGGCCATTAATAATTTAATTTGCAAAATGAGGGAGCAAATATCTACAGTTCTCTGTGGTCACCAACATACTTCCAAAAGTTATTACTCTAAATGCTCAAGTAGTATCATATCCAGTCATCTTCTATGAGACTGCATTTGTGACTGGACTTCAGTAGAACAAGATCTAATCAGTGGGTCTGGGATCAAATCAAGTCCTCTGTGGCATGAAAGAAATGGACGTTTTGCTCTGGAACAAGCCTTTGTGTGTTGTCTTTTTGGGTTCTAAGTCAGACCACGGTCTTTGATAGTGTTAGACCTGATCTGGGGAAACAGATCTTTTTCTTCCAGTCTTCCCTCTTTTGTGTTTTTCTTGTACAATTGTAATTTGTGACAGGAGCACTGGACAGTTCTCCCTGTTTGAAGCAAAAGGAGGACAAAGATGCTGGCATCCTTCTGTGCAGACAAACCAATAAGCCAGCTGCCCTTCAGCAGTAGCAGAAAATATTACTGTATTTTCTCTTTCTGTTCTCCTCCAAGCCCCTGTGGCAAGTGCAGGTGTCTTGTTGATGGAAGGCATCAACAATAACAATCCCTAAAATGAATTGCAACAGTCAAGGGGATTTTTTTCATTTGATCATGTATGGAGACAAGATAAATTTCAGAGAGCAAAGCAAGAAAGAAGCTGTGAGAGGTTCCATAATTTATCAGGGATGAGCTGGATGCAAGTGTGAGTGAAAGAGGCAAAATAAAAGTGGTCAGGTATGAAAACAAACACATCCTGTAATGTTTGGGAGCAGCTGGAAGCTCAGGAACATGATGGAGTGTTATTACAAAGCTACTAATAGATCAGATTTGTGACTTTGACCTGAATTCTAGATCAATAGTGTATGTTGGGTGTCAGGAACTGGATTCAGTCATCTCTAAGTCAAAATGCCCCTCTCTGGAGAGAATGAACTCATGAACAAAGCAGAACTAAGCTGTGACTTTCTGTCTGCATGGATCCAGATCTGCCTAGATATGTGTAGAGAGATTAGTACTGCCTTATGCAAAAATCTGTGTGTCATCAGCAGAGTCTGTTAATCAAATCTCTTAGAGAGAGATACATTTATGTTTTTTTCTCTCTGTACTGTTTCCTGTATGGACAACAGCACTCAGTGCAGGCAGGTTAAACTTGGTATCTGTTCCAAAATTTATGGAGGGCAGGAAGAAAAATAAACTAAAATACCCTGCCTGTTTATAAAGATTGACTTTGTATGGGCATTTCCCATTGGCTGTGATCATTCTGAAAGATGTCAGCCATCCATATTGATGCAGATGTTCCAGTCTTATCCAGCCATGCAAAAAAGTTCATCCTCATCTATATTTGTATGCATGTAGGCATGTATTTACATATACATGTATGGTTTTGTTTTCTCTCTCAAAGCTTTGCATCCGCTAGCTTGCTTTGCAATTAGCTTGAAATATGAGCAAGAGCAAGGGCTAGGGGAATGTTTTTGAATAGCAAATTGGTTTCATGTCATGTCTTATCAAGGGTTTTGAAATCTAGCCCAGATTTCACTGACGTTTTGTCACATCTTGGATATCTCGGCTGCTTTCCAGCCTGCTGCTAGCTGCAGAAGGAACCTTGCTCACCAGATCAGCTCATCGTGCTGGGCTGCCCTCTGAGAGGAGACTTGCAGTTAGTTACGAGCCAGACCTGCAGGAGCAAATCAATGGCAACCAAACTCATTGATGTGTTTTTCACACCAAAGCCATAATGGCAGCATTCATCTTAATCTGCTGCTTTAGAAGCTTAGAGGAAAATAAAATAGATACATGGTGCTTGACGTGAACAATTAGAAATGAGAGCCTCAGGTAGTCATCACTAAACCTCACTTGACTCCAGCTGTAACAAAACCAAGGTGTGTGGAAGTAGAGTCTTACCTTCCAGCATAGACCTTATTCTAGGATTCCTGAAGTCATCCTGACCCCTTGAAAAAGTTTATGTTAGCAAAGGTGCAGGGCAGGGAAGGTGAGATCCACCCAGAAAGCCTTGCTTAATATAAGATCCCTAAGATCACAAAACACCTCTCTGAAATGAGGTGTGGGTAGAAGTGGCTGAAATGTTACTCCTGAAAAACACCCTTGTGGTTAAGGCTGTAGAGAGCAGGCAACCACCCAAGGATATGACAGCTCCTGTAGTGAAAACAAAGCAGGTAAGAACATGTGTGGTCTTTTATCTTGTTATTGGCAGGTCTTCAGAAATGCCTCCAAAGCCTCTGCTACAACCTGTTGCTGGAGACTCTCCCTTGAAAGCTCAAACCTTTTTTTACAGGAGCATTAGAGCTTGAGTGGCTTGTGAGGCCTGCAGAGGCTTAGCCCATTGGGTGACAGTCCTAGCCAGATAACCTCTTTGCTGTAACCCAAAGCCCACATGTGGACATTTGAAAAATCTCCTGATCACAGAGTGTTGAGTAAAGCAAGACCTTCAGACTGTTTACTTGCTCCATCTTCTCTAGCACTGCTCCAGGCAAGGAGCATGGAACTAACATGGTCAACATCCATCATCCCCAGAAATTTCTCCACAGTTGAACTCAAGGCCACCCATAAGGACTACTGCAGGTAAAAAACAACACTGCAGGAAAGGAAATGAAATATAGAGCAGCAGGAGCTAAATAAGATCTTAGAATTGTGTTATCTGCCCCTCTCTGCTGCAGACTGACAAGAAGGACAGGAGCTGGCCTGTGTTACTGTACAGTAAATTTATTAGCCAGGAAAAAAGTTATTGCTAATGAAACACTCAGGAAAAAAAACTACCTCTGTTAATGTAGGGGAGAAAAAAAAGGGCCAGAAACAACATCTCAGCAAGGGACACACGCTAAGAGACAGGAGCTGCTAAAGCAAACAGAAGCAGAGTCTGCAGCATCAAAGCACAGTGGCATTCTGCTCCTTTTGGTGCTTGCCCGCTGCCAGCGTGAAGTCTTCACACTGCTGCTTTTCTGCTCTGCAATGTGACATGAAACTCTTTGCAAAGCTGATGCTCCCTGTATCTATTACTTGCCGTGCAGCCTCCTGTGTAGAGGAGCAGCCTGTGCAGCCTCAACTTACAGCTGCTGAAAATTTTCCTCTGCCTTCTGCCACAAGAGGACTCCAATCTCCAGTGGCTCCCAAGGAGCTGGTCGTGTTTTTTCTCTAACTCCCCCAGGGACCCGTTCTAGCAAACTTACAATTAGGAATTTGATTTAGCAGCAGCTCTGTTTTTCAGCATGTAAAATGAGCAAACATGTTCAGCTGTGGACTTTCTTTTATGGTGCTCTGAGGCGACATACTGCTATTTGTTAACAAGAAACTCCTGCTCTGCTCAGTGATAGCATTAAATATTTTTGCTCAGGATCTCTGCACTGGGAAACACATGCAGGTAAAAGTGGTTTTCTTCTTGTCATTAATTGTATACAGCTATGCTGAAGCTTATGGCTAATGATAAAGAACTGTCTTTAATAACTTCTCTAACTCATTTGCTTTAAAGCTTCCTGCTTCTTGCTGCGTGCCATGAGCTTAAGGGCAAGTATCTTGCAATGCTAACAACCATTCCTATGATCTCTGATTAATGTGGTTATGGCTGTAGAGACATTGTACTAATTATCATGATAGGAGTTTGATTGTTCTTTTCCATTTTCATTTTAATAGAGGGCAATAAATACATCTGATGGCTTTATGGTATTTAATAACCTTTCTAGCCATAAATGGGAGCTTGTAGAACTACATAGATACATTCTGAGATAATAGGAAAGCATAAAATGCAAGTCTGATGGACACTGTAAAACAGGTATGTGTTTGCATTTCACACAGGTGGGGTCTAATCTTTGCTGGGGGAAAAAGAGCTCAGCAGTTACCAAAAGGTGAAGGATTCCTAAAGGGAGATGCAGAGGAAAGCCCTGAAATAATTTCCTAGGGAAACGGCAGGCTGCTGGCCTGAAATATCTGAGTGATCTCCCTGTCTGCACTCAGCACAGTTTTTAAACTGCACTGATACTATGGTGTTGTACATCTCCTGTGGTTGTCATAAAAAGACAAAACATACTGGCTTTCAGTGTCCTGACTCTCTGGGCTGCATTACTGGACTGTAAGGACTGTCAGAATCACTCTGACTTACACTCTCCCAGCACTACAATTATGGTATATTGTGCTTTGCTGGTTTTGGTACCCCTGCTTATGATAGAGTTCACACCAGTTTACAAGCCCTCTTAGAGTTATATTGCTGTGATGTGAAAGGGAAGTATGGCACATGCTGGCAAATGCCCAAAGAGAGTAAGACAGCTCCAGACCACCTAAAAGGAAGAACAGTTTCTTCCTAAGGAGAACTGAAGCCAGAGGGGACCTCAGCCCAACTGCCAGGTGCCTCCATCAGAGAGCTTTTGTCCGTGGGCTATGTCATCTCTTTGGGACACTGATGAATTTAACGTTAGAGAGCTCAGACGATGTTAGCAGAGAAGCTGGTGCACACAGCCAACCTCTCCTGCAATGCAGCGTTGTGTCATGACCTCAGCTATCCACTAGTCTTTCATGGGTAGCTCAGGAAGGCCTGCATGAACTGCAGACTGTACAGGCAAGGTAATCATCACCAGCAGAGGCCCAGCAGATGTGTTATGTTCTTGAATCGCTTTTAACAGAATAGACACTAGAGGGCTGTGGAAAATAGTCTTTAAAAATACTAGCGTTGGCATGGTTCAGTTTCCCCACTATAGGGGATCTATAACAGGCAGAACAGGTCCAGGTCCTGTCTTTGACAGGCAGGGAAGTGATGGATGTTGTTGTTCTTGTCTAACCCACAGAGGACTCATCTGGTGCAAGGTCTGAAGACACAGCAAATCTAATTTCAGGGCTCCCTGGACCATGTCAGAAATGCCATGGCTACGTGATGCAAAGCATCAGCCTCATCTACATTTTCTCATGGTCCAGTTTTACTCTAAAAGATTGACAGTTTAACTGGCAAGCCTTTTGCTCCATGTTTTATAGAATGGATTGGGCTGGACGGGACCTTAGAGATCAGCTCTAGTTTCAATCCCCCTGCTACCAGTAATGTCACGTGTGCTGCCCTAGAGCACACAGGAAAGCATAAACTATTTTTCTTTATCAGAGTATGTAATTGCTTTGATGGGAATATTTTTGGTCAGTTTTTCATCAAATGTGCTCTGTGTGTCAATGTGGCAGTGAACAGACAAAATATTCATAATCATGGAATGACTGCCTGAGACCCCTCTCATTTAGTGGAAAACTTCAGCCAAAACACTTTTTGAAAGGGTTTTAAAAACTTTTAAAACAGAAGTCCTTGGACTCTAAGTCCTACTGTGATTCATGTAGGGATGCTAGAAATCCTAGATCTCTGTACCAAAGTAGCTAAGGAGCCACTTCTGTTGCCATGGCTGGACAAAGCCAATCTGGGTGCAGACAGCAGGATCAGTGTCAAGTTCATGGTTTAATATTTTTTCCATTAAACCCACTGAAGCAGGCAAGGTGATGGCAAACTACCTGGTTCCATTGACAGAGCCAACCTGAAACAGAAAAGGGTGAAATGTGCAGAGGGCACAAAGAGAAGCCTGGAGCAGACAGGGCAGGAGGGAGAGGCAGTATAAGCTGGGCTAAAGCTGCTTCTGCCTCCAACATGGGTGGATCTGCCTGGCAGTACTCTGAACCAGGGTGACAAGACACCTTGGCTCATCTTCCTCCTGGCATCCCTGTGCAGTGCCCTACCCCACTGCGCAGTACAGGCTTGCCCTCAGGGTAAAATTTTGGTGAGGATTAAATCAAAGTCCCAACTGACTTAAAGGCAGTTGGAATCCTAACAGCTCTCCTCAGCTTGCAGATGACAGCAGAACTCCCTGCAAATACAGGCAAATTTTAGTAATTACCTACTCTGCAAGTGACTCAGGGGTAGTGTGGTGACTCCTAAATGGCAGAGATGGCTTAGGCTGTGTGGTCTGCTCATAGTTCTGCTTTGTTCTAGAACTTCTAAGAAAGAACATAGATGGTGATTTTTCTCTCCGTGCTGGACTCCTAGCTAGGTATAGTGTGTGCTGCTCTGTCACACCAAGCTCACTAGGAGAAAATCAGCTGTTTCTGCAGGCTAATGTTAGGTACATGGCTATCAGTGATTTAAGGTAGTAAGTGAGAGAAATTATGTTCTGATCCAATTGAGCTTGCAGTTTTGGATGAATTCAGGATTTTTCTCTGAGGTTTGAGAGACCTTTTCAATTAATGAATGTTGCTCTTTAGAGTTGGCAGCTGGCTTTCTGGGTAGCATGAGGTCATCAGAGCTTATGGGTCTTTGTCTTGATTTAGAATCTGTAGCACTAGAGAGAAAAGGGGTCTAGTTCTTGTTGTCAAGGGTGGGGTAACAGAGCACTTCAGGCATCTGATTTCACACTTCTGGTTTCAGAAGCACGAGTCTGACTCCATGCTGTATTTTGCATCAAGTGCTCAGCTGCACATGGGTGATTCAGACTCAGTGATGAAAGTCGGACATGCATTTTGGTCACATTGCCTCCTCATGTGATGTTGGTTTCAGAAAGTTTGGGTGCCCTTTATGCTACTCCGAGTCTGGGTGGACTTCTGGCATTACTTTTTCCCATGGTGGTGAAGGACGCATGCATTTGGTTTATTGTTCTTGGCCCAGTGTTGAGTTGTGGGATCCGCAGGGTGGAGAGGAAGCAGCAGTTAGATGTACGTGGCTGGATCCTTTTCTGTCCGTGATGTTTCACCAGGTGCTGTGAAGTCAGGTCACCCCCGAGGGGCAGGCACGCTGCTTCCAGGGATGCGATGATTGGACTGTCCTCCTGCTGTGGAGGAGCTTAAGGGGTCCGTGCTGGCCATAGGGTGAGTTTTCGCTCTGGATACACAGGCGAGGCTGGGAGCGTGCTCGGCTGCGTGGCAGGGGCTGCACATTGCATGGGCGCCTTTCAGTCACGGCGTCGGAGGAGGCTTATGGCTGAATGCTGAGACCCAGTGCTGCTGCAGCTGGAGGGCTTCAGCCCGGCCATCTACCCAGGTTGCCTTTTCTCCGTTACCTTGCCCGTGGCGTCGCGGACCCCCAGGGATGGCCGGGTGCTTGCTGGGGAGGGAGCTGCGTGATTTCTGTGCGGGGTCGGTTTGGTTTTGCTTTTTTGCCATTGTTTACTTTGCCCTGATTTCAGTCTCTCACTGCATAGAGGAGAAGAAAGAAACAAACTCCAGGGAGGTTAACAGCCCGAGCCGCGCCGCAGCCGGGCCGGCGGAGAGCGGCCGGGCGCTCCCAAGGGCGCTCCCGCGGGAAGCCGAGTACCGCTCCCGCTCCGCGCTGTGTCGATCCCGCCCGGATTTTGTACGTTTCCTTTTTTTTTTTTTTTCATCTTTTTTTTTTTTTTTTTTTTCCTTCCCCGTCCTCCTCCTTCTATTTTCCCCTCTATTCCCCGCTCTCTTCCCTCCCTCTCTAGCGTGGTTGGATCAGTCTTTTGGTATTTCCTGCCGCCGCCGCCTCCCCCAAGCAGCTGTCCGGCCGCGGCCCGCCGCTCCGCGCTCTCCGTGCCGCCGGGGGACAGATCGGCGCGGCCCACGCGTGTCCCCTCGGCCCCATCCCACGCGTGTCCCGGCGGCGATGCAGGCGGCGCGGCGGCGGCGGGGCGCGGCGTGCTGAAGGCAGCGCCGCCCGGGGGGCTCGGCCGCCCCGACCAGGTAAGGCGCGCCGGGCTCCCCACATCTCCAGCCTCGGGGCTGGCTGTCTCTGAGCCCTCTAGCCCTTAAAAGCCACTTCCACCCACCCTCAATACCCCCAAAAATTTCCTTACCCAAATACCCTCACAAAGCAAGTAACACCACCCCTCCCCTTTCCCTCCGCCCGCCCCCCCCACTAGTTACTCCAATACATCCATTCTGCTCCCTGCCCCAAGCCAGCCGCTCCTTTTTCCCCACGCAAGCAGGCTTCCGATTTTCAGCATAACGTGGTACCCCGGGGTCGTTTTGTGAGTGGAGTGGTTTCAGTTAGAGGCTGAGCTCTGGCAGCCCTGGGAAGGTAGCCCTGCTGCTTCTGCCCACGCGTGTTACCCAGGTCGTGTGTAGCGAGGCTCGTTTGCCCTGTCTGTGGCTGTTGCCGTTTGAGTTTTAGCAGTGGGAGCTGTGGGGTAGATCTCTCCACATCAGGGTTGGATGGCCAGTATTTGACTGTTGTGGTGTGGGGGACTGCAGGCTGTCAAGGTGACATCTAGTCTTTTAAGACGTGGGCATATCTGGTTGGTGGAACCCATTTTTAACATACTTCTTCCAGGATGGTGAGGAAATAGACTGCACTGAGCTGAGCTTGCTACATGTGAGGACAGCAATTACCTTTCCTATAGACATGTGCACAGATACCATCCTGGAGATCATTTGCATTGCTATCCAACTTTTTTTTTGACCTGAGTTTGGAAATGCTTTTAGGCTGCACTAAATGAAGTGAGGCAGCATTCCCAGAAGAATAAATACATGAACACCTAGAACTGCCTGCTGGATCAGAAATCATGTCTTAAGAGTGCTGCACGAACCTAAAGTGCTGTAGTGTGAAACAATTGTTTAACGTAAGTGAGGAGGAAACTTCTCTAAGCTGTGTGTAATCACCTCATTGCTTCATCTGGCTGCAGCAGTATCTTTGTTGTCAAAATATTCCTCCCTTGGCTTTGCACTGCTGCAGGAGATAATAGTATTCAGCAACGTCTGTACAGCAGGGAGCAGCCCTGCATTTGATGTGTCCCCAGCTGCCACCTCTCCTCCTTGGCAGCAGGTTTCCAAAGTGGTGTGAGTAGAGAGGGAAGAAGATAAGCCTCAAGTCATGCTCTGCAGTGGCATCCCCTCTGCATGGTGTTTTCTTGCTGAAAGTGGGTAAGTTCTCCACAGAGCAGCTCGTGATGGGATGGTAGGTGACCCTGAGAGTGCATTCACCCCGGCCTGCCTGGGAGGGCGATGGCAGAGCTGGGCTAAAACCCGTGTGGTGCAGCAAAGGAGTCGGGTTTCATTCTTTGTGCTACTTTTGATCAAGGTAGGGATGGCAGTTCTCTGATCCAAGGGAAAAAACGGAGGCTGTGGGCAGGACTAGGGCCTGTTTTGGTCTGAAGTGGGCAATGTGAACCTAAGGAGCAATTTAATCATGGTGCTACATGAATGTAACTGAAAGGCAGAATTACTGCTGGAATCTTCTCATGGTACTTAATTTAATTTCCATGTACTTTATTGCAACACTGATTCATCAGGTGAGTGGGAGGGAGGCTTGTACAGTACAGGTGGTTTAGTCTCCATTGCTGGGTTAGAGGTTTAGGAAGTTGCTTTCTTGGCTACAGCAGAGAAAAATGGCTCTGTATCTGTTACGGTGCTGCAGTTTGGAATCTGGGATAACTCTGAGGAAGGCCATTCCTGTAACCTGTTATGTGCAATGTTGAAGTCAGTGTGCTACGTTCAGAGCAAAGCTCAGAGCTGGCTAATCCATATCATGTTCATAAATCACAAACATTTTAGTAAAGCTGATGTGAATTGGGTTAGACTCACTTCTTATCCAAGGGACCTGTTATCTGCTGAAGGCAATTGTGAGGTTGTCAGTGTTGTCAGTGGAAAAGGTCTTTAAGAAGTGGATGAGGGGCTGAAAAGGTGAAAACGAGACTGCTCTAAAGCATGTCAGCAGGGTCCTGCTGTTTCTGAGCCATGGAACACAGACCTCCCTCAGCAACTGCAAAGATTTGTGCTGTTTGATCTCCTGTTGTATTTGATGGGGGGGAGGAAAGCTGCATTTAGTGTTTCTTCTTCTGACCTCCCTGCTTCTGGAGCATTAATAGCAGTGTTTTCTCATCCAGAAATGGTGCTCCTCACGCCTCCACTCCTCAACGTGAGATGTTTCTGGCAGAACGTTGTAGGTGTTTGTGCATGCCTGCTGTGGTTACTAAGGTAAAGGAAACACAAGCAGCCTGGAGAATGGGAGCTAACAATCCAAATGCCACAAACATGTTAGTTTGGGTAGGAATGACAATGACCTGCCATGCCAGCCTGCCTCGGAGTGAAGCTGAGTTTGCTTTCTCCTTCTGCAGGCTCATGACTGTTGCTGCTGGCATTTGTGCTGTTCTTTCCAGAGCACCGAGCTTCTGAGATTGAACAAACTCCTCCCAGATACTGCTACGTGTAGAGCTCTCAGCCCTCCTCATTGAGCTGTGTGATTGTGGTGCATTTAATGGCACAGGGCTGTGTTTAAATCACAGCTTCTGCCCTCATGCCAGCCCCTCCCCACCACTGTGGCTCTTTCTGGCCATGTGAGGAAGGAGGAAGGCGACAACCATCGTGATAAACACCCTTATAATAAGCAGCAGCTGAGCCTCTGTGGAGGACTAAGGAGCATTTACATCCTGGCCCAGGCCTGCTGCTTTATTGCTCCAGAAGATGAGCTGCTGAAAATTTTCACCAAAACCCCAAGAGGCACTTCTCTACGTGCTGTTCTGGCTTTCCAATCTCATCTTCCCATTGTACCTGCCTGCCTTCTTGCATCTCCCCCATGCTGGTGATGGGTTACTCTTCAGGAGCAGTTTTTCTGCCTGTGAAATTGACAGCTCCTGTGCTTCTGCTGTGATACTAATTGGACACAGCACATTTTACCATATTGTATATTTTAAGCCAGCCCTCAGTTAGTAGCAGCTCTGAGATTCTTTGTTGAATTGCTTCTGTCCATTGCTGCTGTAGAGGAGGTGGGAGCAAAATTCATGGATGCTCTCTCCCAAGCTTGGAACATGAGGTCAGATGAGCCAGGAAGTAGGAAAAACTTCTCAAAATGGTGCCTGCTGACCAGGAGTATTTTATCACTGAGGGATTCAAAAGCCAAGGACTATATATAAATAGTTTCCACAATTCTGAACTGTTGTAATGCAGTTTCAAGGTGCAGGGGTGGGGCACTTGCATCAGGCTCTAGGTACTGTGTATGCAGCTGTGTAATATGAAACAATCAAAGGATTAAAGGAGAATAGTCTGCAAAATTGGAAGCAGCTAACAGCAGACTAGTAGGAGTCACCCTGAAATGGTTTCTGCCCATCACAAAAGGAGACTGATGTGAAAAGTGCATTGTTCTTTTCTAGGTTAGAACAGTCTGGCTGCTTGTATAGGTTGTTTTTTTTCTTTCAACCTACAGAAAAACTGTGAACATAGCCCTTCTTCTCTAGCTTCAGATAGTTTTATGTTGCATTTGTAGAGCTACAGCTGAAGTTGTGTCATGATTTTCTTTTGTACTGAAGAATTTATAGATGTATAAATCAAATTCTTGATAGAAAAGGCTCTTTTCCTTGTTGTTTAATAAACAGCTAGGTGTATACCTAGGCTATCCTTTTGAAATGTTTCACTGAGGTCTGTGCTCTGGGCCAATATTGATAACCTTAACATGTTGGCAGGCTTCCTGGTAATATTTTTTGTGTGTGTTTTGTTAAACTCCCAGCTAAGCTTTGATTTCTTGGAAACTGGCTGTAGGGCTGTGTGAATTTGGTTTTTTTGGCAACCCAAACCCTTTATGTGGCTATTGCACCAGCATAAAAGGAACCAACTAAAGGGAAAAGAGAAGCACACCTCCTTTAATAAACTGGGGACACGTGCAGCTATCCTTGAGGACGGCGAATACCCCCAGCACCAGGTCTGCCTGCTTCCTCCTGTCCAATCTGTTAGTGAATCAATCGAAGTGAAATTGTCCCCCCAAGGAATAATGTAATAGCTGTTTTGTGTGTATTCCCACAGTGGTGTGCTGCTGCAGCAGAGTCCCAAGGGTATGCTGTCTGAGTAGGTCAGCAGAGGCTGAGATAAAAGCAGACTTGCTGCTGTTCTGTGAGATGTGGAAGAGTGGCACTGAGTGATGAAATGTCTAGTTGTGTGTTGAGTGGAAAGCATGAATGTGAACTTGATCCTTCTGCATCCTGGCACTTTGAGCACAAAAGCAGTCTCCTGCTAAATTCTTCAGTTTTCTCGCTGTAAAAACATGAGATTGCTCTAAGAGCTGCTTTCATTTCCATGCTAATGCAGTTTATTCCAGACAACTGTTGGCCTGTTATTGCTCTTTCCCACCTTTGGTGCTGCAGAGACAGTTTGGCTTTTGTTACCCGTGTTGTTTGATGCCATTAAGAGTGCGTAGCCTATGCCAGCTTTGCACTGTTCTATTGTTTTGCTCTTTTCTCAGATTATGACAGGGAAACCTCTCCTCGCAGCAAACAATTACCACATCCCAGCAAGGAGAGAAGGTGAGCCCTGCTGCCTTGCCTACCATGGCAGGCAGCAGGGCTGGTAACTGTAACTCTCTGTGGGTAGTCCTGGCAGAATGAAAAAAACACCATTTTTTTGGGTAATTTTTTTTTTTCTTAAACCTGTTCTTGTTACTTTTTTTTTTACATTTTAAAAAAATTTATTTTATATGACTTATAGCATCAGGAGAGAATACTTTTGTATAGTAGGAGGAAGTGACTGAGGTTTTTTGGTACTTTATCAAATGTTACACTGTTCACTGAGGGAGCTGCTGCTGCCTCATCTGTAAAATCCCTGGAAGCTGAATTTGAAATTGCCACTGGAATTAATGGGGGTCGGGGGAGTTATTCTGGTAAACTCCTGCCGTGGACACATACAGATGAGACTTCTATTTAATAATATAAATCTTTCTGTCTTTTCTTGCTGTGTTGATTTGAAAGGAAGTTGGCATGATGCTGCAAGCCTGACAGTTGCTGATACAGTGAATATTTTTCCCCCTTACCTTACTAAGGAAAGAAATCTGGGTTTGCAGATCATTTTATGACCTTTTCTTTCATATGTGGGTCAAAGGCAGTTAAAGTTTGAATGATTTTTTTTTTTTTTTCCCCATGGAGCTGTAAATCCTTACTTGGACTATGAAGGCTTTCTGTGAATACTGAACACACTGTACAAATTACAGCACTAGTGAAAAAGGCAGCAATTTTAGCTGCTTTCCATGGAGCTCTCTGTTGTTGTCAATCTAGAGCAGGGCACAGGTGTATTAGGCATGAAAAACACAGTCTTTGTACTTTTGAATTTGGTTTAAAATAGATTTTCTTCTTTCCATTTTAACATTTGTTCATTTGGGCCACCTTCCTTGTCTTGCTCTGCCTTTGTAACACTCCTTGCTGAAGAGATGTCATTTACTACGGATGGATATAAATGGATTTTAATTAAAAATAAACCAAACAATTGGGTTCAGTAGATGCAAATCAGGCCCCATATTTTTGTTGGTGATCCACTCAAACTTTGTTGCCTATAACCAAACCACTGTTACCACCTGATTGTCTCTCTGGACTCCAGCTCATGGGAGCTCACTGACATACTGGACTCATTTATTCAGACATCTGTGCATTGCAGTAGGCTTGGGGAACTCTAGTTGTGGACAGGATTGGAGGCTGCATAAATGCAGCCCAGGCTGTCAGGCATCTAATCTGACTTTTTTCCAAGCTGGTATTCAGGTTCTGGCTTGTGGAAGTCCTCAGCATAGGTGCTGAAAGCTTTCTCCAAGAGGATGAGGTGTGCTGAGAAGCTGGGAGGATAGCTCATACCCCCTGAATGTATGAGACTTGTGGTCTCCTATTCCTGAGTGGCCTGTGAAGGTACGTGGCCAGCGTGTGCTAGTCTCGGTGTCCTGTGCCTTTTTCATTTTCTCCTATGCCTGCTTGGCATACACATTCTTTGGTGTCAAGGTCTGTCTTTTGTTGTAAGTTCACATAATGTCTAGTGCAGTGTGGCCTTGGCTTCTGCTGGGCTATTCTGCAATATGAATAAAAATAATCCCATTGTGTAAGCAAGGTACTAAATAACTCCTCTAAATTAGTTGAGAGAGCAGGTGCAACAGTGCCAGTTTTATTCTCTTCTCTGAACAGGTGCATCCTCACGGGGAAATAAAAGGTAAGTAGGGACCAAGTTAAGAAACATTGAGCAACAACAGACTGACTCAGAAGCAATTTAACCACAGTAATCCCTGCAGTGCTCAAGATTCCCTTTCCCAGAAATGCACAATGTGCTGTTCTCTGCTCCAAAGCTGTTGTCAGCTGACATCACTGTGTTGGTATAAGCCTTGTTGATAGCCACAAGAAGCACAGTTAGCAGAGAGCAGTTCTAGTGCCGACTGCTAATCATTGCTAATGCTCTCCCAATTGTTGAACAGTATAATAAAGTTATTTCCTGCTTAGTATTTCGTCCTTGATGGCTGGTATGTCAGACTGTGTTAAAAACATTGTTTCTAGCATTACCAAGCCAGTGCTTGATTTATTTTTTAGAACATAGAATAACCATTTACCAAGAGCCTCTTTTGGATACCCCTTGAGGATGTTTTATCTTTTTTTTTTTTTATTATTACGTTAAGCAGACTAAGCTCCTAGGAAAGTTCTGTGTTTGGGATTTTCACATCCTTCTGTGATACAGATGTGAATAGGCATGAAATCCATGTCTGCACTTTGTCCTCACAAACTAAATTACTTTGACTGCAATGAAATTGCTCTAAACAGGGACTTGTTTGTGCGAGTTAGTGTTTGCAGAACTGGATCCTCCAAGCTCTTCCTGCTGAGCACTGTATATTTATTAGATGGCATGTAAATACACATGACTTCTTACCTGGTTTCATTCTGGCCTCCTGTGATGTGTTTGACATCCTGACCCTCTTGAAGTCTGTGTTTCCCCGTTGACTTCACAGAAGCCAAGCTTTCTATGCTGTGTGTCTGTCGGAGAAATCACATTAACACATTGTAAGCTGGAGAAAGCTGGTCTGAAAGCACCCAAAGGCAACTACTTGCCTTCTTTTTTTATTTTTGTTTTGTTTTTGGTAAGATGCAAATTCTTTCCACATAGCAAGGAAAGCTTCCTCAAAACAAGGAAATTGCGTTGAGGTGAATGGAAGCAAAGGGAGAATCAGTGCTAATGTGCTGCCCGCACACTGCAGAAAGGGACATTGTGCCATTGTTAATGAGATTCTCCTGTTTTCCCTTGGAGATGTAGTATTGCTTTGGAAATAGAATTTGAACAATTTTCAGCTGAACATCTCATTTTGCTGCTCACTGAATAGACACAGACCCTGATTGTTTAATAGCTATATTCACTTTTAACTGATAGAGTTTCATAGAGGTAAGATAATAGCTCTGAAAAAGTAAAGACTTTTTTCCCTCAACACTATTTAATTTACTGTAATTATATTAAGTGCTAAATTAAAAGAGACTTTTCTAGTTAAGATGAAGGTAATGAATAGTTGCGAATTATTACCATAGCCACAATGGGGGAAGAAAGAGATTTAAGTTTTGCTCCAGCAGAAAGAAAATCTGCATCGAGGTAGGCCTTAATAATTTATTTTCCCCTCTCTATTGCTGACTTCCAGGTTTTGCTAGAAGAGGTTTCTGCCCTTTACGCCTCAGGGACGCTTAGTTTGTGAAAGGAAACAGCAGGCAGCACAAGTGCAAATGGCTGTGGAAGTAGTGAAGCAGCAGATTGCACCTTCAAGCTAAGCCTGGAGCTACATAAGCAGGGGCAGTGGATGGAAAATGCTATTGCAGGAGTCAGCTCTGAAGGCACTGGTTTGTACCATGGATCCCTGGAGGCCCTGGCTCCCTCCCTGCTTTGCCTGTGCTGCAGAGCAAGGTGGAGTTTGCTGCAGTTTTCTGGTTGCAGCAAGTCACAACAGCTCAGGTCCCCAGGCTGGTTGTGTGGGTGTGCAGCAGCCTGCCACACCATCCACCAGCATCTGCTTCTGTTCTTCCCTGGCTGGAGCTGTGGGCAGCTTGTGCAGATGGTCAGGTCCCTCTGGCTCCCTCATTTGAGTGCCTGAGCAGATCACAAGGTGTGCAGAATTGTCCAGTCTATGTAAAAACTCACCAGGTCTTTGTTTTGGCATGTTTGGTGTCTTTATGCTGTTAACATAAGCACACCCACCCTCTGCATGTGGATGAAAGTTATTTATTTGGAATAGGATTTCAGCATGTCTTCTGCAGCTGAAACCGCAGGGGAAACCAAACTGTGTTCCTTTATTTATTCACTTCTGCACCCTGGGCTCCACCACACCACTTCTCTACAGTATTCTCTCCACTGTCTTCTCTCATGGTCCTGCTAGGAGTGCTTCCAAGCTGATCCACAGGGACTTGTCCCATATGAAGATTTGTCTTCTGGGAGCTGTACTCAGACCATTCCCTTATCTCTCAAAGTCTATCAAGAGTGCACGTGATTCTACTTGACGCTTGTGATCTGGTCCGAATGTGAACCCCTGGAGAAAGAGGGTGAATTATGCATGAATTATTTCATCTCTTGAGCATTCCAGTCCCATGTCTTAAAAACATTAAGCAATATGGGGCTTTTTGCTTCATTTAATAGAGGCTCTGTGTTAGGCTTATTTGAACTTCAGAAGGCTGAGCACTTGGAGTGCTAAAAGTTCATACCCTTGTTCCAGATTCCTTAAACTTACACTAATGTAAGCAGTGTCTGCTCTTAGATGGGTCAGAAATACTCCAGATAAGTATTGTTTTTTTCTTTTCCCTCCCCAATAATTTGCTACGTCTGCATTCAGACAGGTTGAGGCAATGGAAGTAGGATAATTTTGTGGTTAAGGCATTTGACTTAAGATTCAGGAGATCAGTGTTAGTTTCTCCTCCTATCACAGGTCTCATGTACCTGTCGGGAGTTTGTTTGCACCCCTGTGCCTTTGTCTGCACTGGAAAGATAATGAAAAGAAAGTAAGTTTGGGGATTGGAGTTTTATTTTGCTGTGCTGCTGGCCTACAAGACTCTGCTATGAGGGTAGGAAGAGGGTCTGATTTCTTTCTCCAGGTTATTTGGCCATGTCTGCTGCCCTGTCCCAGCTAGAGAGTACCTCTTACTCTCTGAATAAAGCTAATGGTTGGGAAATCTTTAGGCCCATCTTTTTTTTTTTTTTTTTTTTTTCTCTTCTTAATTGCCACTGTTTTGTCATGCTCTTTGCTTTCATTTAATGTAAAAATTAAATGCTAAGTTAAGTAGTGTAAGTCTTAATAGTGTTTTGAAGAGGAACTGAGCTGCACATGCAGTTGGTGCTGTAGGAAGCCATGAATTATGCCATAGTATTTTTAATGGGTGACCCTACTGCGCTCTGAGCTGTTGGCTCAGTGAACCTGTCTAAGGTGAGCTACAGATGAGACTCCCAGTGGTGTAAATATCTGTACCATTTAGTTTTGAGTACCAGAAAATGAAACAGGATATGAAGTAATAAAAAGGTTTCTTTTACTTTCTAGTCTCGAGGTCTGTGGTAATGGGTTGGACTTGATGATCTTTGAGGTCTCTTCCAACCTTGCTTATACTGTGATACTGTGATACTTGAAGTCAGTAAAGCAATTTTTTCTCCAGGATGATTAGGAAATGGACCTTAGAAGAGTTAAGTGGAGAATAAATGTAGCGTTTAGGGGCTAGAAGTGTTTAACAAGCAACACAGGCTCCTTGTCTATGGCTACCTTGCTGCTTGCTCGCAGCACTGCGAGGTACAGGACTTAGGCAGCCCTGAGAAAGACACGAGAGTGCTTGGCAGGGTGACTTCCTAAGGTGATAAGTGTGCTCAGATAGGAGGACTGGAGTTTGCCTTGTGGCCAATTTGGCTTTTCTTTGCATCCCGGATTTTAAAGCCTAAGTTATCCCTGTTGATGTCATTTGAGTTTGTATCTGGAAGCCATAGGATTTTAGTCTGGAACTCTTGCCTCACATCTAGTAACTTTTTAATTGAATTATAGCATGTATCTTAGGCATGCTGAGCATTTTAATTCTTGTTGGTGATTCTTTTGTGCTTTTCAGCAATGTGTGAAAAGGGTAATTACCTTTACAATAATAGATGTGTACTTTCTCTCTAATCTGGCTCTTTTCTAGCTTCATTTTTCTAGCTTTCTGACATCTCTTCCTTCTAAGTAATTGCAGTCTATGATCAGGTGATGCTGTAAGTGTCTTTGATTAGTTAAGTAGGTTGAACACCTTAAATCTCTCATTGCAATTCATTTAAGACCTGGAGACAGCCTTGTGGGTTTTTTGTTGGATCCTTTCCAGTTTTTCATGGTTCTGTATTTCAGGTAAAGATAGAGATTGCATGTGTTGTACCAGCAGTGATCTTGCAGCTGCCCCATATAGAAGTAAAACTGCATTTTGGCTCTTGCTTTTTTATTCCTTCCCCCCACTTGTTTATGCTTCCAAGAGTTGACTGAGCACTATTCACCCACAATATTGCACTTGGCATTCAGACTCTGTTGGTTATCTGTAATTCTTTATAAATCAAGCCATTTTGGAAAACCAAGGTATGTGTTCAGACAGAGAGGAGGAGGAGGAGGTGTTTTGGTCTGGTATTTGGCAACACAAGGCTATTTATCACAGATTGTAGTCTTTGCACTTTAATATTCTGATGACATTTTGCCAGTAATAAAAAGGTCAAAGAAAAAAGTTATTTCATACAAATCATAGCATTTGATTGTTCTTGTTATTAAACAGAGAATGGTTTCCTTGGAACGAAACTTGGACATTCACAGCTCTGTAAAAGATGAATTAAGATCTGGTACAAGGAATGTTAAAGAAGCTTTCCCAAACATCCTTTCCATGCCACAGCCCCTGTTTAATGGTTTGTCCTTTCCTGAAGCCAGGTATAGAGAAGATGCAAGGAAAATGTGTGACTTGAACACTGAATACAATAGCAAAAAGAAATGATCAGAAGTTGATATTTGGAAAATGAGGCATTAAGTTGATTTAGAAGGCTGCTAGAATAATTTCTCATAGTCACAAGATATTCCTAATATATAGCAATAGTTTTCCACGTTACTCATTAAGAATCCTCTGTTATGTCCAAAGTACAACATTTTTGTGAAACAGAACATTACATATTTTTTTAATTTGCCTCCAAACTTCCCTATTGATTTTTTTTGTCTCTGAGATAACTTGAATCGACTCTGCAGTGCTGTTTTTTATTGTAACCCCAAATGACCCTTGCCAATACATGTTGGAGGCATGGCTGTGGCTTAAATGCAGCAGATGAGGGTTGGCAGTCAAGTTGAAAATGCTGTAACGCTGGCCAGGACCAGGAGCTTGGGTGAGCGTAGGGGAATTGGAAGGGAAAGGTGTTAGCTCCTTGCAGGGTTACTCTGTGGAAGAAGCAGGCACTTGTGACAGGTTGGTGAGTATTTGTGCTGTGAATTAGGGTAGTTTGTTTTGCACAGAGGCAGCACAGCTGGTGCATTTTTGTTGAACGACCTCCAAGGTTCTGTGACTCTGAAATGAGGAGGCTACCCCTCCTTAAACCATCTAAAGTATCTAAGAGCGTGTGACTGGAAACCTGAGTTATAACAATTACATGGCTACAGTGGACAGAGGAGTTGTGCTGCTCTTCCTGCTGTCAAATGCCTCTCAAAATTAATTTGAACATAAATACTTTCCAAAAGGGAGTGCTGAACAGTCTGTGCTGGGGGAAACAGCGTGTGTAGTCTCTGGTGAAGTGAGCCAGGGTTGTTAGCATTTTAGTGTCATTACATAAAGGTCCAGTGGGCAGAAGCTTCATCTTTAGCTGCCCAAGAATTGCTATTAATAGGTGTCAGAAACAAACCAGATCCACTCGAAATGGATTTATTACAAAAAGTGCTGTTTTGCCACTTGAATTACTTCTACCAAAGCTCTCTTGGGCAACTCAGAAGGTTTTGCTTTTTTATAGAGCATCGTGTGTGTTGGAACTCTGCATGTATTGGTGTTGGGACTCAATGCTGTGTTGCTGAATGAAGAAATGTGCTGGAGCTGAAAGGAGCCACTGACTGAGGCCTGAAGGAGCAGCCTCAGCTTCCTGCCATCCCAAGGAACATGGATAGTCACATTGATGCCTGCTTTTGTAACCTTTTATATTTAAATGTTTTTTAAAGCTTATCATGCTTGTTCAGAGTAACACAGTGTGTTTTTGTACTTGCTTTCTACCAAACATGTTGCTCTTCTTCACCCAGCAAATGTGTGCAGAGTACCCAAACAGACTTATTAAAAATCCCCTAAACACAGGAAGTACAAAAATACTGAGCTTTACTTTTCAAGTATCTTTTCCTTAGGATGACTTACATCTGGAGGTCATTCTTTCTTCTGTAAGAACAGTCCTACTGTAAGAAAGGATGTAGAAGGTTTCCCTTGTGAAAGCATCCGGCTTTGCTCTGTTTGGGTTTGTGTGCTGCTCAAGCTCTCTGGAGTACCTCTCTGACAAAATGCAGTCATTTCCTCTCCTAAATTCTTTGTTTAGCCAGCACTGTTTGGGCAGGCTGAGAGATAAAGATGGAAACTTTGACCGAGGCTGGAGAAATGGTCCTAATCTCAGGCAGGTCTGAGGTGAATACGAAAGGAGCAGGTGGGCAGGATGCTCTGGTGCAAACACATTGTGTAATGCTGCTGCCTGTGTACACAGGAGAGTGATATCTTCCTTACAACTCTCTCTGATTGATGTTACATTTCTTGTTTAATCAGATACCAGTGTTATCTCATCCTGGGAATTTCTGTGGCTTGTCTCCACCCCAGCTGAAAATGAGACTTAATGAGCAGCTTCTGGAAAGTGGGAAGGAAAGTACATCATGGCCCACCTCTGTTTTTGTTCACAGCTGATTTACTGGCTTTTTCTTAATGTTTTTACTAGTTCTTCATAGACTTTGAATGCATTTTTAACCAGAAAACCCCATTTATCAGATTGTACTTTTTCCATAAATGTAACTCAAGGAAATGTCTCTCACTTGTACTTAAAAACTAATAATAAATCAGGCAGTCATGTAAATATCAGAGGCTATCTCAGTGGTCACAGAAAAGAAAGACAGAGCTAAGGACAGGAAGGCAGGGTAATATCACTGCATTCAAAACACTTTCTTGTTTTCATTTAGGTATTTTTAACAAAGGGTGATTTTATAATTTTTTTTTGTTTGTCTGCATTAATGTGTCAGTACTAGAAGCTGCCAGTGTAGATATCTGTCTCAGGGAATATATCCAGGAGACCGATGGATTAAGTGATGTTGATGAAACAAAATGCTTCAGCAGCTCTCCTTATTAGTAGTAATAAATTCCAGATTAAAAATTGCAGCCCCAGTTAAATCAAGGTTTATTTAGATTTGCAATAGTCCAGAGTCTTTCCTTTGTTTCCATGGCCCTCTACTTGCTATTCCAACCCCTCACTCAGGTAGACACATTTCCTTCATGTGGTGTAGTGCTTCCCAGGGGAGGTGCTCTAAACACTTTCAAAGGAAGTGATTTCCAATCTCTTGTTACCTTGAAATTGATTTTGGGGTTTTGTTGTTTTTTTTTTTTTGAATCTGTAGATCCATTTAGGCATTGATCTAAATCCCACTGAAATCATCAAGAGGAGGGGACACACAAAACAACTGATGAATGAGAAGTAAATCAGGCTTATGGGTTGTACTCATGGCTTGAATATGTAAAGATATTATCTTTGCATACATTTGAGCTTTCACTCTGTTCCTCTTTTCTCTGAGCCACGCACTTTCATGGGCTGGCAGTATGATGCCAGAGGATGTAGAATGTCAGGGACCTGACATGTTTGTAGGTGCAAGCAGAACATGCCCTTTATGAGGTGTTGATGAATTTTCCAGTATGCAGGACAGCAGCTGCTGTATTGGTGTAAAATGATGCAAAATGTGTGTAAAATTGGAACAGAGAATCTTCCCCTGTCTGCCCCAAGGCATGCAGAGTTCATGTACCTTCTGCTGAAAAGGTTTCCTTCCATGAAGTTTTATTTGCATACTGGGGAGTCCCACTGGGACTCAGCACCATATCAACACCATCCTTTCTTGGGGCAAGGAAAGCTGTCAGTAGTGATACAATGGCTTTTATCAAAATAAATAGCACTAGTTACAAAAAAAAATCCTGTTCTTTGCAGGATAAATGAAAGCTGCCCCTGGACTGCTGTAATTTATATCCTTTCTTTTTCCAGTGCTGTTGATGGGGAGAATAGCAGTGTGCCTGCTTGTCACCCAGAGATCTGCTGTGCCAAAGCAAATAATTGCAGCACATGGCAAGCAGAGAAGGCACCAAGGTGCTTGATGGATGAGCCTTCCTTCCCCAAGCAGCAAGGAATATTTGTGAGAAGATAATAATAGTCTGTGGTTAAAATGGCCCATTCACTGCATAAAATTCCCAATCAGGTTTCCCAGCAGAGACCTGAGCAGAAATCACGACAGATAAATCAGGTTGGCACACAAATGATTGTGGGCCCGGACCAGGCCATGTTACCATTTTGTCTTCAGTGGATAAAGTCAAGGAAGAATTCATTATGTGATGACTAATATTTCCCCCAGCTCCTTCCCTTCCTCTTGCAGCTGCCTTAGTTCATCTGAAATGACATGTTTGGCCTGTTAACATTACTCTTGGCTTTGATTCTGTTCTAGTGTCCCAAAGTCCCTATCCTCAATCAGGGCAAGATGCTACAGGGCCCAGATTGCTGCTGGTGGATAAGCTGGATTGAGAGCTGGAGCATGGATATGGATGAATGTGGCTGCTGAAGAGCTCCTCAGAAGTGAGAGCAGTTATAGCTAGCTCTGAGGTTGGAGGCAGGCTCCCATGCTGTAATTACAAAGGCTGATGTTTGCATCATTGCTACTTGCTTCAGAGCTGTGCTCAAAATTAAGAAGGTGCTTTACAATAGTAGTAATTTTACATCTTTCTGTCATCTGCTTTCTTTTTAATTGGTCTGTGCTGGGATTTACTGAGGGAGGCTTCCTGAGAGGTGTAAATCCCTTGGAAGGGTGCCTTTCTAACTCTCCTGGAGGTGATTTGATGTTCCTACTCCAGTGACTGCTTGAGCTGATCTGATGGAAAGCTGGCTCATCTCCTTCCTGTTGCAAAACCCAAGGGACATCCCCGGATGCCAGGTGATTACTGGATGTAAGGCAAGAGGAGGGAGTGTGCACATGGAGGGAGAGGAGAAAGCCTGCGTTTGTCCAGTGAGGTGGGGCATTGAACTGCATCCCTTTGAAAATTGCTGGTGGGACAGTGAGCAAAACTGCCTTATTTCAGAGCTTCTAGTAATTCCTCCAGCTGTTTTCCAAATTTAAGTGAGGTAGAGACTGATTTGAGACTCAAGAGACAGACAGCATATGACTAGATGTTCAAAATTAAAGCTCTAGTATGCAGGTATAGCCAGAAAGCTGGGACAGTGCTTCTCAAAAAGTACTTTGCTCATCTGTTTGTTAGGGATGATACTGAATGTGCAGGAAAACATTACCAGTCTCAGGGATACCGAAGTTGTTAGAAATTGTGAAGCTAGTTGTTGTTGTTTTGGTTATTCTGTGTATGTTTTTATTTTCATTGTTTGCCTGAGTTTGGGTTTTTGTTTTATTTTAGTGTTGTTTGGTTTTGTTTGTTTATTTTACTGACAAACTCCTTTTTTTTCCTCCCCCCAAAGCAATCTCCAGGTTTAAAAGAAAGGAAAAAAATACTATGAAATTGATTATAAAGCAGCAAATCATAGCAGCCCTATTTAAAATTTTTTACTCTCCTGAAACCTCTCAAGTTTATGAACAGCAGTTTTAGTGCCAGAGGAAAACATTTGCTTAGTATGAGAAGAAAATATCTTGGACTTACCTCTGACATAATCCTAGAGCTGGCTCATAGGCCTCTGCTGGCTTCTAAACTATGTGGATACAAGATAAGAACATGGCTGCAGGTTTGTCCATAGGAAGTGGTCAGTACCATAGAATCATAGAATTGTTTTGGTTTGGAAAAGACCTCTAAGATCATCAACACACTTGTAGTCTGGAAGTGAGGTAACCTTGTGTGCCAAGTCATCCTGGGCTGCTGCAGCTCTTCTCTCTCAGGAGGCAGGCAGGGTACAGAGCAATGTGGATCCCTGTGGCTGGTGCCACTCAGAACAGTGTGCTTGCAGGTGTCTTTTACACAGTGCTGGGCCCTGCTTTCTTTTATGTAATGTAACTGGTAGACTTTATTCAAGATAAGAGTCTTGCCAACTGATGTGGTAATTAAAGTCACTGTTATACATTATGTACTAACTATTGTATATTATGTACTCAGTGGAGGAAGAGGGGAAAATATATGAAGAAATGCTAGCTTTGAAGAAGAGGAGTGGTTGTGCCCATTATCTTGGATGAGTTGTTCAGTGACAGTTAGTCCATGTGAGTGAAAACAAGCCCTCTGTGATGCTGTGCCAAGGTCAAAATTTGAGCTATTTGGAGAATGAAAGTTACAGTCTTGCACATTAAAGCTCCTTAGAAGAAAACATCTTTATTACATAAATTGAAGCAGAGCTTTTCTAACTCTGTCATCCATATAAATCTCCTCCCCTTGATGCCCAAAAATGGACCATGGCAAAGGAGAGCTAAGACCTCCTCATTTGAAGCGTCCAGCAGCACAGGGTATAATGTGGTGGGTTTGTGAAACTCATCTTACTGTGGCTATGCCCAATGTGGGCATCTGATTTTTGTGGGAGAGCAGATACTGCAAAAATAGATTTTTGCCATCAGTGGCAACAACAGAGCTGTGTTGAGTTATACTACCTGGAGCTCCTCCCCAGTGTGCTACTACATCTTTACCAGGTGGAAAATGATCAAGTTCAGAAAGGTGTCTATTTTGTCCATACTTTCTCATTTTTCAAATAGGATTAAGTCAGCAGTTGATTATTTGGGAGGCTGAACTACATTTGCAATACAGTTCTCCTAGTAGCTGGTAATCTGGGGTATCTGGTTCACCCATGTGAATCAGTCTGTTGTGCAGAACAAGGTTGTTTTCCTCTCTCTCTGCCTTCAGTCTATCTAACCAGACACCATCTCGTAGACATTTTATTCAATATCTGTGAAATCACTTTCAGTTCACTTCATATTTGGGTTATATGTGTCTGTGTGCCCCTGCCCACCCCCCGGTTATTGGCAGATACATTATAGAGGCTATCCAGAAACTGACATTACAGCATTTTTTTTCAGAGACTAAAATGAAAATTCCATGATTGACTGCATTTTGTAAGGCATTGCACTGGTCTGTGATGCTGACCAAGGAGATGCCCCTTTATTGTGTTATGTTGCCTTGCTGCTGTGCACTGTGATACCCACGGCAGAGTATAAACACAGTACTCTCTGTGTATAGCTTTTTACTTTAATACAGTCATTTTGTAGAAGTGGTACTGTTTGCAAGCAGAGATTGCTATCTCTTCAGTTGCCTGTACAGATGAGCATCTAGGGTCCTGGATATGGAATCTCATTATCCACTTGCATTGGTGTGCTTGAAGGAATGAGACCATCACACATAAAATATCATCGTACATCACACTCGCCTTTCCTAGAGCCTGTGTGCATAGAAGGAATTGATGGCCTTAAAGCCAGCTGAGTGTTAAGGGCTTTTCCACTGCAAAGAACACGTTGGATAGATTAGTCCTTCAAAGATGAAGTGTTGCTGGAGTTCAGCACCATCAGTACTTGCAGTGCAGTGTGAAGGCCCTGGATTCCTTTGCCAAACAGGATTGCTGTGTTCCGGGCAGCCCCGCCGGCGGGTTCCTCCACCAGCCTCAGGGCCACCCGCCCTGTACTGCGTGGGTGCTCTGGCTGCTGGCCTCTTCTCTCTGCTCTCCAGCACAACCTGATAAATTAGTCCTTCCAAGCTAATTTGTTGTGGGAAATGGCTCCCAGCAGCTTCTTTCCTTGTTGCTGATCCATCCAGGGAAAGTTTTTGCCACTTAACTCCTTTCTAACCTATCTGTAAGTAATTTTTATTTATCTCTCAGTACTGGGCTTTTTTGGGATGATGTCCCCTTCTGTCACTAAAGCACTGTAAACTTCACTAATGGGTACCAAATGTCCTGGAAAATCTGAAGGGCTGTATTTAGTCAGGGGTGGAAGGCTGTTGTCAAACAGTAGGATTTTTCAAGTGGAAATACCTCACTGCTCACATCTAATTGAAACCAGGCACTTGCACTGGGATCTGCCAGTACTGAGGGCAGTGAGTGTGGCACACCCTGTAACTGCAGAAAGGAGATAAAGTCTTTTAGAGTTGTATTTTGGAAGGTAGGATCAGTTTTAAAGTTTTGAGGTTTGGGGTTTTCTTAAGTGTTTGTGAATAGAAAATCTGCCATTGCTCTGAGAAATATGTATGAGCATCCCTGAGAGGGGATGAGCCTGGGCACTTTCAGGAGTGAGGCTTAGGGCTCCCTTTGCTGCTCCTAACAGACACTCCCACCACAACAAGCACCAGTGCTGAATGTGTGCACCAAAGCCAACTGGGCAGAAGGGCAAGGCAAATCAGATGAAGCAGATTTTTGAACAGATTGAGCTCTATGCTTTACTAAATCAGTACCTAAATGTCAAATTCCTTATAAATACCAGGCAGTGTGCAGCTGCATAGAGCTAGTGTAGCTGCTGGGTGGGAGAGCAGGGTTGAGCTGTTCCCCCATGAGCCAGAAATATGGTGATTGTGCTTCTGAGAAAGAATTATCCACATTTCCCCCCCAGTCTGAGGCAATGGGTCACCCCCTTCTTAGCATGGTGAAGAATGTGTCCAGTCAGCACTGGGGGAAGTCCTGGAATAGTCCAGAAGTACCAAATGTGCAACAATACCGGCACTGGCAAATTGGTGTGAATAGCTTCAGAGCGCTGTTATGTGGGCTGCAGATTGCACAGCTGACTCCTTAGCCGAGACCACAGATACATCACTTCAAAATATCAGGCCTTTGTCGCCCAAAATAGGCCTTTGTCTTCTTTTTCCATGCCTAATACATGGAATTTTTCCTTTTTTCTTTTTTGTGTCATACAGTATAATGGGAAAAGGATCTGGGCAGCTCACATTGAGAAGTTCAGCTAGGAAGAAAGTCTCTTTCCTAGTTGCTCACTGCCCAAAGACAGGCAGATGCAGCTGAGTTGTACTCGGGGCAGGCAACCTAGAGGCAGCTCTCAGAACTTCTGGTAGAGTGTTACAGTGCTCTCCCCTCTCTGCCCACTCCAGTGCTGTGCATGTAGGATCTAAGAGAGCCACAAGTGAAGCCTAAAATGTAAATTTCCCTACTTTAGTGGTTTGAGCCAAGGCCTAGGCTGTCACATTTGCTTTTTTGGTGACTGGATTGTGAGAGTGGGCTCTCTCCTTCCAGCTTACCTGCACTAATTGAGCAAGTATGGGTTCTGTGCAAAACCACAGTGTTGTGTTAGCGAGAGGGAGCTGTGATACCCCTTAGCGAGAGGGAGCTGTGATGCCCCTTGAGATCTCAGCAATGGTGATTTTCTGAGTCGTGGTTAGATGAGGTGTGGTCTCAGAAGGAGAGAAAAAACAAGTCTCTATTTTTACAATCATGCTTGTTCCACCAGAATCATAGCATGTACCAAAGTGTTGTGTATACTTAGAGTCTTGTCTGGTTTTGAGGTTGAAGATTGTGCTGTGCATTGGTACAGTGAGATGGGATTCTGGGTGTTTCCAGTGTAATTTTTGTCCAGATAAGGATTGTGCTTTGCATATATAGTTTCCACACTTCCTGTGCTTAATTTCATGTTATGGAGCAGTCTTGGAGTATGCAAACTGGATTGCCTTCAGGTGGAACTAATTTTACTTACGATAACCAGAAGAGATAGTCCAGAGTAAACCTGTCCTGTAACTTGATTCTCTAATCCAGATTCATCTGCCATTTTGGTAATTACAGTTCATGAGTTTAGATCTTCATGTTTGTGAAAAACATCAGCCCATCAGCAGCCTTGGGGATACCAGCCCAGAGTTAAAGTCATTGGCTAGTGGCTGTGTGGGAGCCATAGGAGCCAGGATGTCTGGGGGCCTTTCACAAATGTGGTGGAAGATTAATAGGGCTGAAGTGTTGTGGGCTATCACATTGCTCCTATGTTTAGCCCCAGCAAAGTGGGATATATTTTTAATATAGTCACTGATATTGTTGAGTTCTGACCAACAAATGTTAAAGCTCAGTTTTGTTCTTAAAGGTCTTCTGTGTTCCAGGACAAACTGGAGGGCTTTTAATTTTCTCAACACTGGAGTTCAGTATTTTTGCTTCTGTTGTAGTTTGGGCTTGGGCGGGGCATGGTTGGCCCTGGGAGCCATTTGTTCATATCTTTATTAAACCAGGAGGTTTTAAAGTTCTGACCACTCAACACTCCAGTGTTTGAGTCACATCTGAACAGCATTCCTAAAACTTCTCATGGAGTCCAAAAGAGAGCAAGAGCTCAGGGACTCATCATCCCATTCCAGGGCTTTCTGTTGCAGGGACACCCTCTGCAAGTGTTTCCCTCCATCTGCTCTTAGGCTGTTACCCTTTCTAGTTACACAGGAGCTTTACAGCCAGACCTCCAAGACATAAGGAAGGATGTTAGTGTTCCATATCTCATAGGACCTGTGAGATAAGGTCCTTTTGGTTGCAGTGAGGTGCACAGGTGGAACATCTCCAGCTGGCCTCAGTCTCCAAATCATCTTTTTGTGCTGCAGCTCTCTGCTGATAAAGTCCTTATTTGTGTAAAATGTCATATGGACCAGAAGCAGCTCACAGGTGTCATCTGAAAAGGTTATGTTTTACCAGCAGCTCCATTCCTTGTTTTCATAATTTTGAGTGAACCTGTTTTAAATTTCATTGGGGCAGCTCTCTGATAACCTCAGAGCATCCTGTAGGTTAATCTGCATGAGCAGATTTACAATTGATGGAGAGGCAAAGCTTGTCACCATACTCCTGAGGGGCAATGATGGATCTCCTCTTCAGTGCTCTGCCTGTTATGCAAACAATATTGTAAGGTTGCTGTGAGGAAACACTCTGATCATTTTTTTTTTCTTTAATGTGCTCTGTTTTCTCTCCCTTCCTCCCTTCCCCCCCCCCCTTTTTTTTTTTAATAGTTTCATTTTTTTCTTTAATTTTGGCAGTTAGCAAGTAGAAGGTTGTCCCTGCTGGGCTGGAAAACGCTGGTGTGCTCTAAGTTGTTGCTTGTTGACTTATCCTTGCACAACTCCCAGGAAAATGTACTTCAGGCTTTGCTCCATCTGGCTAAATGCCCCATTCTCTGTGAGGCACAAACTGAATTAAGAAACAAATCTATTTTCTGCAGTCTGGCTGTGGCTACTCAGTCACTGTTTGAAACCACTGAATTCCAAAGCTGATTTCATGTCAAGTACAAATAGGCACTAGGAGCGATACCTCTGCATCTGAAGTTTGAAAATGATGTTGATTTTTCTGATCTTTGGTGCTAGCTTTGGAATATGAACATGGACCATGACCATGGCAATAAGTACTTCCACACATAATTCAGGTGCCTGAGCTGGCGGCAAGATTCTTGGAGATTTTGGTTTACTCTTGAGAATTAAAATGTAGAAAATCAGTGTCTGAATTTTGCTAGCATATCTACCTACAAGCTTCTCCAAGGTAGGTGTGGGATGATACTCCTTTATCTCTGCAAATTCACCCTCCTTTGGCCTGTATCCGTGAGACTTGCTGGAAAATAAATCTGCTTTTCCTCAGTCTGCGTTATAAAAGGAAGCTCTTTTGTTCTGTCTCCCCTTTTGTGTTTCTGACAGCACCAGATTTTAAGCCCACTTCAAAGTGATAGGAGTGGTGCAGAGAGACCACAAAGCAAACCTAACCTGGTGTTGGGGGCTCCCATCCTGGCAATAAAGACAGACTCTCCTAGGCTTTGGGAATGGAAGAGCTTGGAAAATAAAGTGTGGATATATGAGTTTAAGCAGAAGAAGTGAAGCTGTCAGCCTGGTGCCCAGACACACTGATAATTTGAGGTCCATACTGAATCTGGACAGTCCCTTTAGGAGTCCAGTAGCCCAGAGGCAGGGCTCTCAGATGATCCAATCTGCTTCTAAAGACTGAGATGAAGCTATTGTGGTGGTAGTGTTTATCAGTTAGCTGCCAAGGTGTAGGCTGTTGTGTCAATGGGGAAAGGTAGCACACAAAGATAAATCATAAAAATTGAATTCCCTCTCCCCTAAGGTTGTGCAATATGAAGCTGTCTACCATGGAGCTCTGATTAATGAGGACCTCAGAAATCTGAAAGCTGCACTGTTGAGCCTGTTGTCTACACAAGCTGACAGGTCTGACATCCCTGCAATTGCAAGCTAGTAGGAAGCATGACATAACATTGTTGGCCTGGCCTCTCCTCTTTCATCTCCCTCCTTTTTTTGCAGCTCAATCCAATCTCAAGATGGATCCCAGTATAGACACAAGCTGCCAAATTTCTAAGTGAGCAGTGTCCTTTGCCATGTCCCTCTGACCAGCACTGTTAAGTGAGATATGCTTTGAGGAGCAGAAATATTTAAATGCTTTTAGTAGTGACTTAGCTTCTTTATTTACGTTCCTCCCCTGTTCTTCTCAGAAATAGACAGCAAGTGATTGGGTTATGGTGTTGCTATGGTGAGTTTTAAGGTACACCTTTGATCACAGTTGTTAGGTGCCAGCCAGCATATTAATTCCAAGCCTTCCATATGGTTCCAGACCAAAATACCTTTCTCTTGCTACTCTTCATGTTGTTGAACACTTAGCCTGCCAGCTCACAACTCCTGTGTCTTACTGCACTGCTCTAAGAAATCCAATCAAGTTTGAATTTCCTTTTCTCAGTAGAGCAGCAGCTGGCAGAAGTAGAGCTGAGTTTCTGCCCATTTGTGAGCACAGCAGGCAGGTCTCTGTGTCTTCCTCAGAGCTGACTTTGGGAGCTCTTAGGGGCAAACAGTATAGTAGCAGATGTGAGGAGAAGGGCTCTATGCAGAGAAACACGAGTGCCGAAAGTGTAGACTTCGTGATTTTAAATTGCTTATACCCCTGTCTCTTGCTTTTTCAGTCTTCCCCTTGCACTATTCACTCACACAGAAGAACATGTATTTGCAGAAGTGATTGCTCTCTCATGAGCAAGTGTTTGCTGATGTCAGTAAATTGCATGGGCCAGCCCTGGTTGGTCTATTCTGTAATGGTGGGGAAGGGCAGCACTGCTCAGTATTGATCCCTCTAGCCAATTCAGCAGCAGAATTAATTGGTATGAAGAACCCTTTTTTATTTCCCTTGGTAGCAGCTGCAGGAAAGGCCCTGCTGATAGACGCTGCAGTGTGTGCAGATTTAGTATCACACTGTGATGTGCCCTTGATGTTAAAATGGAAGGAAAGTGAAGGCTTTGGAGGGGTGATAGGAGGAATCAGGAAGCTTTCCTCATCAGACTGTGGGAACGTGACTGTTTGCACCCTTGAGAGACCAAGACACGAGTGAGACTGGTTTCTAAGGCACAGCTAAGCAAGCACTTCATGAATAGTACTTTTAAAAAGCATCTGGTAATTCTTCAGCTGAAATGAAGCAATAAGTGAGTGAGACCACCTGGAATGAGACCAACCTCTTCTGGGGTGAAGCACCTTGGTAAAGAAGTAACTTTAGCTTGATACTGTATCAGTGTTATCCCTAATGAATATAGAGAGGACCCTTTCTGGTCATGGACTTCAGTGTCATTACAAGAGGGTTTTGCTGAGATAGTTAAATCTACAGGAAACTACTTAAAGCTGCCTATTTAATGTGAATTTCTGAGTGTGTGAAATGAGATACTGAGATTTCTTCTCTGAAAATGAGTAGTGAAACTCCTACTATAGCTGGAAGATGATTATTTTATCCAACAAGCACAGCTGAGTCTACAAAACAATTCAGCTAGATATATGCCTGGAGCGGCATCTCATCCCATTTGCCTTGTTTCTGCTAGCCAAAGAGGCATCCACAGCTTCAAAGCCTTATTGAACTACTCAGGTCTTCTCATTGAGTTAAAAGCAAAAGCCCTACTGAAGTCAGGGATGCTTGGGCATCACTCAGTTTTAGGGAAATATCTGAAAGCAATGCATTTTATAACTTGCCTGTATGCCTTGGGGATGTTGGAGAAATGACTGGATTCATGCATAAATGTGGGAGCAAGTGCTGTAACTCACAACCACCACCAGAAATCAGCATTCTCCTCACTGCTGCTGCGGGAAGTGTGGCCAGCTGCTGTAGCTCTGCAGCAGGGGTGGCTGGCTGCTGTTTTTGCAATGGTTAAATGCCTCCTACCTATGAAAATATTTTGCTGTCTTATGTGATTTTATACAAATAGAACTGAAAAGCCAAATGGCAGGGAATGTGGTGCTCAGTTATTTTCTGTGATTTATGCTCTGGTTTATCTGTCGAGGCAGCCGACATACCCAAGAGAGCAGTCTGAGTACCTGTGTGAGCAGAGATCAGATAACGTCTGCTGTGCTGGGCTGGAGGCCTTAATCAGCTATTAGAAGATGATGTTAGGAAATGTGATTTACAGAGAGCCTGTTCAGAGAGTTTTGAGTCTTTTGTCAGTTAGTATATTCAAGAGGAAGTTTGCAATTTCAGTCTAATCCTTTTGGTTTTATTTTTCATTTCTCTGTGCTTGTTTTTCTGCCAAGCAATTGCCTGCTGCAGCTATTTGCAAGAGCTTGCTTATCTAGGCTTCTGTTATTATCCTGCTTCAATATTCTTATTTACTTGTATGGTAATATCTGGAGCTTCTGATCTGAGATCAAAGCTCCACTGTGCTAGATACTATACAGACCTAGTTTATTAAAGGCAAGTATTTGCTCTCCTAGGAATGTGTGGGCTAACCTTATGATACCAAGAAGGGACAGAACAAGGTAGCAGGAAAGCATTCACAGACAGTTTAATAACCAGTGGTCAATGAACACAAGCTCTCTTGTTTTGAAATGGCAAAGGTTTGTGCCTGCCAAGGAAAAAAAAAAAAAAAAAGGAGAAAAAAAACCCTAGAAATTGTTTTCCCCAGCAAAACAGCAATTATCAAATTGTTTTCATTTTTGTCACCTCTGTCAACTATTTGCTGTGTTTTTTGAGTGCAGAATGGTTTTTGCTATTTGCAGGACTGCAGCCAACCTCACCAATCACTAGGCACAAAAGGTTCTTTAAACAGCCATTAGGAAATTCCAGGTAAGAGGTTTGCATGGCAGACCTTAGTCAGATGTATACTTCTTTGAAGTGACACCTGGCTCGAGCCTTGGTCCAGATCCTGCAGGCTGCCACATCTTCTGACCACTCCACAAAGCAGTTGGCACAGCTCATGTTACTCCTACTTGGCTCAAATCTCCTCCAATTGTATTACAAAAGGCAGCATTGCTGACCTTAGTGGGGTTAAATAAATGCAGTTTTTGGAGAATCTGAGTAGTTGTCATGTTGAACTGCACAGTAGCATTACTCTAGCTGGGAACTGGTTGATTGATGTGCAGCTCTACCAAGTAGAGCTATAGTGTGTCACTGCGGACGCAAGATGAGTTGAGATTGTGAACAAGACAAACTACCTGCTAGGCTGCACTATGAGAACACTGCCAGCAAACTGAAGGGATGAATATTTTCTTCTATCCTTTGGTGCCCTCTTACTTCAAGGGGATTGTGGAGAAGCTGAGAGAGCCCAAACCTGACCACATTTGGTGTGTGAGAAAAGCAGTAGCAGTGTGTTCAGAGTACCACAAAGTAAAAGCTGAATGTGTCCCAGCAAGCATAGTCTGGGAAATTCCCCTGATGTGGGAATGGAGGCTTTGAGCATTATCTTCCTCATCTTCAATGTCTTCTCACCAAGCCTGCTTGTACCAGTAGGATTTGTCCACCTAGGTCTTGTGGTAGCCTTGGAAAAAAAATAGGAGGGCTCCTAAAACTTGTGAGGTCAGGTTTGTTTTGTTTTTTTGTCTTGTTTTGGGATTATTTTTCTTTTTCCTTTTGTTCTGGAACAGCAATGTATTTCTCCTACCAGCAAGGAGGCAAACATCTCTTCCACCTTGGAACTGTGCAGCCTGCACTTCTGTTTTTCTGCTGGCTCCCACACTTGGCTTTTTGTTATTGATACTGCTGAGTTTAATTTCAGAGATGTGCCAGGCTTAGCTGACAAATCCAAATTTACATCTCCTTGCCTTTAAACAGAACAGAAGGTCTACAGAGGACTCTTTTTTAGGGTAGTTGTTCAGAATAGCTAAGAACAGAGGCTTATTTGCCACATATGAGACTGTACAGTTGTGCTGGGCACTTGGCTTTTCTTCTCCTATACCTTCATTACTTACAATGGTGATGGCCTCAGGTGACAGCAGTCCAAGGGAGGAGTTAAGGGCAGAAACCTCCAGCCAAGCTTTATGTGGAACTGGAGTTACTTTTTCTTCTCAAGGCTCTGGGTCACCTCATCCCACCCACACCTGTTTTGTTGCTTTATTTATGTACTGGTCTCTTACTGCCTCTGATCTCTACTTCACGTTTCCAGTGACATGCTGGTGCAACAGGTTGTGTTCCATACTGGCAGGGGGAGATGTTTCCTGAGCAGAAGGTGGCATGGAAGGATGGAGCAGAGATGATTTCCTCAATGCAGACTGGGTTAGAGTACACCTTTGTAAGGATGGTAGCCAGGAGTGCTATGTGACATCATTCTTGGACTGCTTTGAATTGCAGAATGATTGGAGAGAGGAGCTGCAGCACTTTAAGAATTGGAGAGCTGTTGCTAAGGTGGATAGAATTGAGAGCAAGAGGGAAAGAGCTGAAATCAGACAGGCTTGTGAGAAACTTTGTGGCATGTAACTAATTGCAAGACAAATGTCTTGAATGGGTGTTAATTATTTTATTTGAAAATTAGCTGACAATTAACTACGCATTACTTAAAGACCTCTGTGTCTTCAGCTTTAACATCTACACTGAAAGAGAATTCACAACTCACCACAGCTGACTGGAAGCACATTTTGAGGTAGCTTCCAAGCTTACACTTAACCAAACTTTGCCAATGTTCTTTGGTAGTACAGCAATGGCAGATGTGTAAGTCCAGGAGTCTATTTCTAGGTGTGTCTAGTTACTGTATTTCTTTCTCCTTAGATTTTCAAGTAGCTAATATTTGAGTAAGCAAAACCTGAGCAAAGGTGTTGCGTTATTGTTGGTTGCTTTATTTAATGCTCAAGACTCCTTCACTTTTTCCATTAAGGGTATTTGAGTCTGTTGGGTTGTGTAAGGGCTGTGCCAGGGGAGTAGCAAGCACCCTGTGCCACAGCTGCCAGCTGCATGCTGCACCTACCTTTTCTTTCCAAAACACTCCTCTGCCTCTGGAAATGTCTGCATCTGAACCTGGTCCAGGTCTTACGACAGTTCTTTATGTGGCTTCTTCAATGCACAAGTTTAGCCAGAAAATAATGAAATAAGCTTTAAATCTTGCTTCATATGCTTGAGGATCTTTGGGACAAAGATAGTTGTAGCTTGCTTGAATGATTTCCAACATTGCGTTTAAGTCTTAGGTGGAATTAAACTGCTATAAAATGAACTGCTGCCACGGGAACAAGGCAGTAATGATTTCAGGGTGTTGAAGAATGCTTAGTCAGGATTTGGGCACATAGCCACCCAAACCATTACCTCTCTCATCTTCCTTTCTTGTTTTTGTATCACTACGTTCCGTGCTCATGGCCTAAACAGCACTAAGTGGAACATGGGAAGGAACTAAGGATACTGTTAGGACTCTGAGGCAATTCCATATGGAGATAAATGGCAGAAATTACTCCTTAACTGTCCATTGTGAAGAATCTCACCCTTCTGTTCAGTACCAGTTGCTCTGTAATGCTTCTTTCTGTGCTGAAATGATTGCTGTTGGGGACACAGTTGTGAAGAGGAGCTGTGGGAGCACGGCTGGTTTGTCTTCATCAGTAATTGCTTTGCTTATGTGGGGTTTTGGGAAAGGTTAGGTAAAGGAAACTGAGGCCCATAGTCCTTCCCTTAAAAGTCAGGCTCTTTGGTGAGGTGTGAAGGGCACAGGGCTGTTGTTGTTTTCCAAGCACCTCTTGTGGGTAATACTTTGCAGGCATGCCTGGAATAAGATTGCACAAATCTGGACTGAAACATGTCATCTTTATGGCATTAGCTCCATCCTCAGATTAATTCAGCAGGGACCAGAGAACCTTTTATTTTTTTTCTAGTTTAGTGTCAAATACCTACTTTGCTGGCATTTCTATCTGATTCCTTAAAATTAGAACTGTTCTGAGAGACATCAACCATTCATTAAGCTAACAAACCAGTCCTGATTTTAATTTGTGTGGCTGGAATTTAATTTTGCACAAGCCCTGGTGCACAGGAAGCTCACAGGCACTTTGGTGATTGCCTTTCAGGGACTCACTCATGCTTGTACCATGACACTTATTTCTAGGTGGGATACTCTAATGCCTTCCTGTTTAAACCTGTCTAGGAATCTATTAATGAGATGGCCTACTTCCAAATTGCAAAGAGGAGCAAAAGCTCATCAGGCAACATAAATGGAGATAATTTCAGCAAATGTTTTCTGTGTAAGGAGACTGATGTTTTAAGTGTCTCAGCAAATTGGTAATAATGATCTGCAGTTCTCTACCATTCTTCACAAAGGAGCAGGTCTTTGAAAGAAGTGATTAAATGCAACCACCTTCTGGACTGAGCTAAGGCAGACTTTTGCTGTTGTTCTGTAAGTTAACTATTAGATCTACAAGTAGTGTTTAACAAGCTTTATGCTTCTAGCCCAGCAAGGAGCCCGCAGTGAAGCTGTGGAAATGTGACCAGCATTTTTGGCTAATGCCTAATGCAGTTTTCAGATTACACTGGACAAAGCTGTGAGTTCTTTGTAGTAGAATTGGGATATGCTAGGAGATGAGCAATAACTCTGCAGCAGCTGCTGTTCCTGTTGTGCTGTTTGCTCATCTTACAGGTAGTGACTGCAGAATGAACATCAGCTGCTTCCCCTGCTGCAACATATGGAAAGATGTCAGCTTGGATGTCTGCGTGCATCCTGACTCTGTGTGCTTAAGTGTGAGGGAGAGCTTTAAACTGATCTGCATTATGCAGAAGCTTTAGTGTAGAGCCCCTTTCACTTTTCTACAGGAGGCATTATTAGTATGGTCTACATGTTGCAGGAGCCCCTGAAAAGTGTCACCTACCCAGCTGCTAGACAGATGGATTTAAAACCTTGAATGAGTAGGGAAAGCCAGGGCAAAGTTTCCAGATCCAGTGTTCAGTTTAACAACAAGACTCAGCTTCCTGTTTGTCTTCTCCTGAGCCCATCTAAACTTTTCACAGGGCGATCCTACCTGTGTGAAGAGCAGAGATGCTGTTAGCTTCCCTGAGTGGACTCAAGCTCCTGCCCTCAGAAAGATAGCAAGTTTTTACCCATGCTGATGCCAGTCATCCTTCTACAGACCTCTGTTTTGTCTCCCTAGGTCAGGTGTTGTCCAGACTGTTCAGTCATTCCTTATGCATTCCTTTGGTCGTTCTTGCAGTCTTTCCATAAGCATATTCCAGCTGTAACTTCTCTGAGGTGAGAGGACTAGAACTTCGTGTAGTATTCAATGTGTGAATTAGCTGTGGATTTATAATGCTGTCTTCCCTACACCACTGTGGGTCTCTAACAAGACTTTGCTGATGGCTTCCTTTCACTGGGAACCGAATGCTTACTCTTGTTCTGTGCTTACTAACTTTCATGGAAGGACTTCCCTTCTGCAGCTTTTAGCTTTAAAGAGCTTAAGATGGAGGGCTTTGTCACAACTCTCCTTGAAATCCAGACTGTGAGATAAATCACTTTTCTCCATAGGATAGCTGACATACTGCAGATGCTGTGAGAGGCTGGAAGGGCAGGGCTGCCCCTTACAGTAGCTGTGATGGCCCTGCAAGGAGCTTCTATTTATTTGGGTATCTGCTTTACTTTTGTAGAGGCTTCACAAAGTTGCCAGATATGGACTTATTCCTATAGGCCTGTAATTCCCCAGATTCTCTCAAAAGCTTTTCCAAAGCCTTCATGTTTTTCTTTCTTCAGTAATCCAACTACCTCTAATTAGAACTCTCAAGTGATTGCCATCTAGTCTTGATTTGTTACTGTTGCTTTCTCCTCTTGTACAGATGTCCAGACAGATCCTGAAAAGGCTCCATTTGAGAACCTCACCAATTTCTGTTTGTGTTTCTCTTGCAATTAGATCCGTGTCGCTTTAATGATTGGTGGGGTTGTTTTGTTTTGTTAAGTTACTTGAAACGTCTTTTAGATTAATTCCTGCTCTAAAGGCTATTTGAGAGTCTGGCTACATTTATTTCCCCTATTTGACATATTATATTTTAACATAATTTCAATTCTCTTTAAAAGGAGAACAAAACCCAGACAAACATCTTGCACTTGGGACTTTTTTTGTTGCTCTGACAAGGCAAAGAGCTCTTTGAATCTGGAAAATTACATTTATGTCTCTTTACACTGACAGATCAGGAGAAAACAGCTGCTGCTGTAAACAAGAATTACACCCTATAGTTTTCTTCTGGCAAGGCAAAGACTACTTTAATACAGATGTATAGTACTTAAAATGTTCATGAAAATCACTTCATTTCTTTAAATGTGACCACTTAGATTTAGAACAGAATGAAGTGCTGCTGTTCCCACGTGCAAGTTAGCTCATCTAGGTATGACTTATTTCTCTGCCATGTTTGCCCAGTTCCATCTGGTAAGACCATCTATCTTTTGATTATGATGGGACTGAACTTTGTGCAGGCAGGCTCACAGCTCATATTGGCACTATTGGGACATCTTATGGCTTTTTGCATTGATTTCTCTGTGCCATTATAATCTTATCATCTTATTTCCATCCCCTGGAGGTATGTAGAGATGTAAATGCTAACTTTTCTCTCTGTTTCTAGAAGTAGCTGAAGTCGATGAGTTTTGTATGGAACTAAATTTCTTTACATCTCATCTGCTGTAATAGGGAGTTTTCAGAATGCTACCCAAATCAGGCAGTTAGCAGGCATGCAAAGGACATTTCAGCACACAGGACAAAAATTGGGCCTCTACTCAGACTTCAAATTGCAACATTTTGCTTGCCATTTTTGCAAGTCCAAGCAGAGAAGTAAATGCTGATTGCCAGTGGCAGTGGAAAAGTATGCTCTGGGCTTTGTTAGCACCTGAGCTTTTCTAACAGTCAGCTCTCTTAGCTTGTGTTGGAGCTTCTTTGTGAAAGTATTCATGTTTTTGTTACCATGAGAGCTAGAAGCCTATGCTGCCTTAAATAAAAGCTGGTATGGTCTGTGTTTGCATATCCCCAGGAACACAGACTTAAGTCCCTTTACAGTCAAAATGAAAGGGCAAGATTTCACAACAAAGTAAATAGTACAATGCCAACACCATAGGATTTTATGAATGTATTTATTATGATTATATAAACCCAGTCTCTGGACTATTCAATAGAAAAAAGGAAATTTAGGATTTGCAGAGGTCAGTGCTGCAGAGCTGAGACGTCCTTTAGGCACTTGTATAAAGCTGTTTGCCTTCAGAAGTGCTGACTCCTGGTAAAATCTGTGTCTGCCCAGACCTCTGAAATCCAGGCAGGTTTGGTTCAGCTGAGCAGATGTAGAGTTAGACATGGATGTCTGCACATTCTAGATTTAGGACTTGGGTCTGTAGTCCCTAGTGTCCTTCTCCACCTGTAGCATGGTCTCACATCTACTGAAGCCAGAACTCTCCTTTGTTTGTTTGGTTGGTTTTTTGCAGTATGCTTGGGCCAATATGCTCTTACATCCTTTAAGTGGAACAGCAAGAGCTTACTGACTTTGAAAAGTTTTAGGCCAGATCCTTTGGTGATTCTCTTTTATCACCTGGGGTAAGTTATATGAAAAGGCAGCTCCTGATTACCTCCCAACACCAAGAGAGGTGTGATATTAGCTGGGAAATTACTAGCTTTGAAGTTTGTTAATGCAGCAGAGGTTACTAGAGTTCTTTTTGCCTATATACTTGTGGTTTTAAAATTTGGCAGGAGGTACCAGGAAGACAGCTAGGTAGGTATTCTGGCTTGGGTGTATCAACTGAAAGAAAATAAAATTAATCTAAAGTCACAAAATTTCCTGTTCGGTGCAAAGGAATAGGAACGAAGACTTCAACACAGAATAAACCAAATATGAGACAGCCCTCCCCCACCAACTGCATTCGAGATCTGTTTGTCCAGACTAGATGGGAAAACTGGAAATATTCAGCACCTGGGATGTTGCAGAAACATTTATTGAAGGTGAGAAAGTTTCAAGGCTGGAAGAATGCCTAATAATGATATCCCAGAACTAAGGTGATTTATAGGCCTTTACATGCTGATGACAGTTTTACACTCTGGTTCAGGCAAGCTGTCCTGCTCTACAACCCCCTGATGTACAGTTTATTCTATACAGGCTTGTGTTAGCCAATACCCTCCTGATGCTTTGTATGCTTAGACATTTGTGTTTTGCTGAGCTGGGATATTTAAGCATGCACTTGAATATTTTGCTGAAGTGCTGCCCTAGAAAGGTGGTATAAATTGAGATTATGTAATTTCTAAAACACTGCAATGAATACTTCAGAAAAAGATACTCTGAATACTTCAGGCAAAGATGCTTCTGGATCCTTTTACGCTAACAGGTTTTTGAGTTTTTGTTGATTTTTTTTTCCCCTCAGAGTTAGGCATTCTGTAACATTATTCTTATACTGTGTTAATTCTTTTTAATTAGAGACATTTTTTGAGACTGCATTCTTCCGTTAAGAGAAATAAAACTTTAATCTATCCTTAGGCATCTCAGACAATGACATCTATTTATTTTTCAGCTGAGAACATTTTGTTTTGAGCTGTTGCTCTCAGGATTTATATCCCCATTTCCCTGTCTCCTTTTCATCAGGTCTAAATGTGGAGTCATGATTGTTCTTCTCAAACTTATGCCTTCAATGTCCTCTCTTTTGGGTTTCTGTTGTTTGATTACAGCTACATCAAGAATAATGTCTTGAAATACAGACTCCAGATATGTGACTTTTTTTTCACTTAGTGAAATGTGTTCTCCTGGGAAATCCAATGTGCAAATTGATTTCTAGGCATGAGCTGAAAAAGATTCACAGATGGGGAGCTTGAAAGTGTTGGAGAAGATCCTAGCTTGAAAAATGTGTCTGCTGGGGTCTTGAAATTGGGATCTCTTACATTCTCTCCACTTTGGTGTCCAAGTTGCTAGGCGCTTTTTGTTACTGATACAACAAAAAGAGCCCATTCTTTTTCCTCTCAAACTGAGGAATATGACTGGCACCCTTAAATACCTAGGGAAGACTGTTAGCTGTATCCAGAGAAGTGCAAAGTTTGTTTCTCTTTCGAGTTTATCAGTTTATGTAAAAGTAATTCTTGAAAAACCTAACCACTTGTACATGTGTGTCAGCTGAGGTGCCGGTGACATCTGTCTCCTCCATAGCTGGAAGAGGAGACATTGCTGTGTTGCATTGATGGCAGAGCTGTTACTCAAAGGCAGAGAGAGAAAACTGTCTATTAACCATCCAGCCCATCTGCTGTGGAGAGATGCCAGAGAGCCCCAATACTTGGGGTGTAGGTTCATACCACACTCATCTGATGTGAGGGCCACCTGCCCCTCCATTCACCTCCCTTTGCGGTGCCATTTGCACTTGTCCTTTTTTCTGCGCCGTCACCCACGCACATGAGAACAGGTCCTACAAAATCATCTAATTATTTTGGGATAATTAAACTCTCTCAGTCAGCTCACTGGGCCTCTCAGCAAAGATGCCAGAGCTCAGAGCTGCCTTCCCTCACATGAGGAGCACCTTGGGAGCAGCTTGCTGTCGAAGCCATGCTGTTGTGTGATGAAGCCTGAATCCTGGGGGGCAAAGCCTGTGTCCTAAGTTCACAGTCCCACCTTGGGATGCTTTGGATGAGTGCTCCAGTGGATGGCTGACAGATGGGGAGGATGCACCAGACTCATTGTCTCTGCAGTTTAGTTGGATAGGAGGGTGCATTGTGGGGCAGGTCAGACTTTTCTGAGCCAGATCTTCAGGAAACAATTGCCAATTCATAAGCAAAGGACCAGGGTGATTATATTCCCCAGACTAAATCCAACTTTCCTAAGTGTGCTCCTAAACCTCACTCTGAAGCTTTCCACCGTTGATATTTACTCAACAGCCTTCCAGATCCTCCTGACTGTTCTGACATATGACATTTAGAGGCAAACCTCCAGCCCAGCCTCTCACAAAAGTTTGATAATCACTGAAGTCATTGTGCTTTTGCAGTTGCCATTTAGATAGTTTTGAAATGAGCCCTGGAAAATGCTATTAACTGGGGCTGTGGTCAAGAACGAATCACTTATGACCCTTTACACTACTCTGGGCTGGTTAGAACAGTGATTGGTGACTTCTCTTATGCTGTCTATAGTCATCTTCAAAAGCATTTTACTGAACTGTATCTTCTGGACATTGATGGATGAGCTCTAGAAAATCTTACAATTGCCACTGTAAAGGGTACTAGTCCCCACTGCTTGTTTCTTCCCTGGAGGTACTGGAGCCATTAACAGGAACAGCAGAAGGAATCACACATTAGTTAGCTGCAGTAAAAAACATCACATCTCTGCCTGTAAAAACTCTTAAACTGCCTCAAGGAAATTCTTCAAAGCCAGGGCAGAGTTGGTACCCTATTAAGATAGGGCACAGCTCCTGTGTTTGTGCTACATTCTCAGATAGAACATTGTAAAGCTTGATGGATTTTTCTTAAGCTGGCTTTTTGCCTTGTTTTGACAGGGAGTGGAGAAAAGCCAAAGTGGTGTCTGCTGAGGCTTTCCTTCCCTTGGATGTTTGAAGGAGCTGGGCATAGAGGCTTCTCTTACAATCCACAGTACAATTCCAGCTGGTTTAAATGGACCAAGAATTAACCTCATGCTCTTGTCTCAGATGAGTGTCTTGTTAAGTCTTTGCTTTCCTTTTCCCATTGTGTTAGACCTGAGGTAGCTGATGTTCTCCTTTAGGCCCTGACTCTGGAGACTAGAGGGTTGCCCAGAAACCTAACTGGTGCTGAAACATAACTTCTCAAGTATCTTGCATCTCCTACTTGAAAAACAGGAGGGAAATGAAAAAGCAGAAAAAAATACTACATTTTAAAATAATTGTTTGTTCATTTATTTGTTTGTTAGCCTTTTGATTTTTATGGTTTAACTCATGAGTATGTAGTGCTGTGTCTTGGCAGCTATGTGAGCATGCAGGAGTCTTTTGGCAATCATGGAGAGTCATGCTGAAGGACAAATAGAGCCTCGTAATTATTGTGGAATTTCTGTAAAAGGAAAATGCCTTGGTGTCTGGAACTGCATAGTTCCTAAGCTTCTGTGATGATTCCCTCTTGTTTTGTAACATCTCCAGCAGGAGTGCAGAAAATAGTGTTAGCCAGCCAGCTCTGTGTTCTGGGGAGATTGCTCTGCCCTAGTGCTGTGATGCTGTGTAACAGGGGCTTGTTTCTTTTCTCATGGTGCTACCTGGTCTGCTTGCAGAAGATGATGGCATCAGCTTTGTCCTTGACATGTTGGTTGTGCTCCAAGGTAGAAGAAAGATGAAGTTCTACAGGAAACAGGAGCTGTGTTTTAGCACTGAAGCTCCAAACCATCTTGCTTATCTGGAGCTGAGGTGCTTATGGTTTTTTTGACTTTTTAAATAGAGGCTCCATCCTGCAAGCTGTTGTGGCTTTACAAAAGAGTCATGGCCAAGGATTTCAAAGAAGAGCTGTCACACTTGGGCCCACTGAGACATGGGAGGGAGTTCTCTGACACAGAGCAGCTCTCTTGCAGAGTTCCTACACGCTCTGCAGCCTAGGGAGGCTCCATTTCTCAGCTTGATCTTTGTCCCGTGGGTCTCACCTAGAGCCTGTGCCTTTGAAGGGAAAGTCAGTAGCTACACTTATAATGTGTACTGCTTATTGATTCTGAAGTTGCAGAGTGGTTTCAGGGCTCCACATTAAGAATTTGTTGCAGTGTAATGAACCAGGCATTATTCCAGACAGCCCAGGAAAAATTGTCTCATTGCTGTCTCTTCAGGATAATGTTGGCAGACAAGATCAACACTCTGTGGCCTCTGCAGACTATGACAGCAGCACAAATCACGACCTAGAGAACAGTAATTGTAGCCAAATCATTCCCTTATTGCTTCCATCAGCAGCATTTTTCATGTCACAGACATGGCTTTTGTCTGACACCTGTCCTCTCCTCCTATTCTGCTGATAATCCTCCAGTCTCATCTCTTTTTATGCATCTCTTTTTGTGTTCCTTTTCTTGCTGGAAACCCCTTTCACATGATAACAAGGAGTTTCCCTCCCAGAATACATATCTTAAAAAAGCTCAATGCAAAGACTAACTTTGCTTTATAGGAGATGCCTGTTTTTGTCAATCCAAGCAGGACACAGGTAATGACTTGGCATCTTGCCACTAACCCCCATTCCTCTGCCATGAATAATTAGATGATGAGTTGCAAATTAACTCTGTCTTACATTGGCAAATCCCAGGCAAAGAATCTGCAAATGTGTGTGCTGAGTTTGTAAAACACTGTTAGTGTTGAGCTCTCCTTCTCTTCACAGACAGAAATGTGGGCTTAGGTTTTATTTCTGAATTAAGTTCAGCAACCAGGAATAAGAAAGGACAAGAATTAAGAGCTGGGAGGTTTTTCTGGCTGTGATTTGAGAGGGAATAATGGAGCAGATACTTTGGGCCAGATACAATAGGCTACTTATTTCACTAATAATTAAGAACTTAAATGAGAAAGAAAATAAAATACAGACCTATTTTCATTAAATCAATGGTAAGATAAGGAGTGTAAACAGTTTGTTGAATGTGGTCCCTGCTGTGGTTTATGAGTAAGACAAATGAGGAAGTTCTCCCATCAAAACATCTCCTTATTTTAATAACAAAAATGAAGATGGAAAAAGAATTGAGCAAATCAGCAGAAACAAAAGCAAGCAGGACAAAAACTGTCTTTTGGTACTGGAAATCTCTATGCCACATTTCATCCAGGGAATTATGTTATTTGCACCAGGTAAGACCATGTTTCAAATTCCAGAAAATGGAAATGCTGATCCAGTCCTAAGTACAGTTTTATAAATAGCAAATTAATGAAAAGAACAACCCCAAATTTCTTTAAACCAGTCCCAGGGGTCTGCAGTAGACAAACTACAACTGGCAGAAGCAGAGATATTAAATCTTTAATCACTTTTAGAAAGAGGAGGCCGCCTCCAAAAATGTTCAGCTCTCTGAGACTGAGCCTCTTTTAGGAAATAGTAATTTAAATGTCACCACCAAAGCCTATTTGCTTTTGCTAAATAGTTGTAACCAGGAGAATACTGAAGGTTCTCTTGCTCTTGAAATTTATGCTGATGTCATCTGAGCTGAGTCAAATATCTTTTTGTGGACATTGAAATACAGGAGAGAAGATGAATTTCAGCCAAAGATAAACATAAGCAGTGCATTTCAGGCTTTAGCAGGAGATATTTCTGGTCACAGCTTAATAGGCAGCTGTCTCTTGGTGTTTGCAGCCTTACTGTGGCTTCTGACTGGATGGAGATGATTTGCTTTATGGTTTTTGCCAGTTTTAGAGTCCTGCTACTTTGAGCATCCCTGCATTTATTGAGCAGTGTACTCCTATGTTCCTATTCCTTATCGCAGGATGTTAGGGGTTGGAAGGGACCTCTATAGATCATTGAATCTAACCTCCCTGCCAGAGCAGGACCATACAATCTAGGTCAGGTCAGGAACGCATCCAGACGGGGCTTGAAAGTCTTTTGAGAAGGAAACTCCACAACCTCTCTTGGGAGCCTGTTCCAGTGCTCCGTGACCCTTACAGTAAAGAATTATAGAATGTCAGGGGCTGGAAGTGACCTCAAGAGATCATCAAATCCAACCCCCCTGCAGAGCAGGATCACCTATACCAGATTACACAGGAATGCATCCAGGCAGGTTTTAAATATCTCCAGAGAGGGAGACTCCACAATTCCCCTGGGCAGCCTGTTCCAGAGTTGTGTCACCCTCACAGGGAAAAAAATCATCCTCATGTTTAAACAAAACTTCCTGTGCCTCAGCTTCCACCCATTGCCCCTTGTCCTGTCATCAGGCATCACCAAGCAGAGCCTGGCTCCATCCTCCTGGCACTCACCCTTCCTCATGTTGAGGTGGAATTTCCTGTGCTGGAGTTTATATCCATTGCCCTGTGTCCTATCACAGAGCACAACTGAGAAGAATTTGTCCCCTCCCTCTTGACCCCCAGCTCTCAGATATTTATAAACATTGATTAGATCCCCTGTAAGTCTTCTCTTCACCAGACCAAAAAGCCCCAGGTCCTTCAGCCTCTCCTCACAGGACAGTGCTCCAGCCCCTTAATCATCTTCATAGCCTTCCATTGGACTCTTTCAAGTAGATCCCTGTCCCTCCTGAACTGGGGAGTCCAAAATTGAACACAATATTCCAGGTGAGGTCTCACCAGGGCAGAGTAGAGGGGGAGGAGAACCTCCCTCAATTTTTAGGGCATTCTTCATGCATACTGCCAACCAACCTTTGCAGAATGAGAGCATAAATTGTTAGCAGATCAAGAGAATGATACACTGTACAGTGGTGTAGATGTGGTACTGTATAAAAGTCTGCTAATTGAACTGGCCATTGCAAAAGCATCTTCTCACATCTATTTACTTTGCCCACTGGTCCTGGATTTAATGGACAAAACCTGTCATAAAATGAGTGCCAATCAGGTGTTTCATTGTCAGTTCTGCTCATCTGGAATGCAAGCCACCTCTCAAAGTGTGTGCAGATAGGTCAGGTCCCTGGATTACAGAATTCAAGCTGATTCATCTGGAATGAGGAATCTGGTGGGAATGGGAGAGATGGACCAAACTGCAACTGGAAATTCTTTGACATGTCTCTGTAACCTTAAAAGCACTCAGCTGGTGTTGATGGAGGGCAGTCTGTAGGGGCCAGGCATTTTGAGCTGCTCTGAATGATGTGAGCTAAAGGTCTGGCTCATTAAGGCTGACAGTCATAGATCCTGAGGATTCATACTCATAGCTGTCTTGAAACTTTTCTGAGCATAAATACATACTATGATCAATCTTCATGTCCTCTCTGTATGTGTCAGTGTATATACATATATATGTATTTATATGTTTGTATATGAGAAAAGGGAGGAGATGCAATAGATTTCAATTAGCTTAATTCATAATTAGATGTTGTTTAAATGAGTTGTGTGTCAGAAGGGGCAGGAGGAAAGGTTGGAGTTGGATGCACTGCCTTGGAGCTCAGAGAATGTGCTATAGATTAGTAGATGCAAACAACTTCAAGCTAGTGAAAATTGTCAAATATAATTTTACTACCTCTGGGAGGCTGGTGAGGGGTTTGAAGGGCCTGTTGTATGAGAAGCGACAGAGGGAACTGAGGTTGTTCAGTCTGGAGGAGAGAAGGCTGAGAAATCTTACTGCTCTCAACAACTACCTGAAAGGAAGCAGTTGGCATGAGGCTGGTGTTGGTCTTTTCTCCCAGATAACTAGTGACAGGGTGAGAGGAAATGGGCTCCAGTTGTGCTAGGGGAGGTTTAGGCTGGATATTGGGGAAAATGTCGTTACTGGAAGAGTGGTGAGGCATTGGAACAGACTGCCCAGGGTGGTGGTGGAGTCACCATCCCTGGAGGTGTTCAAGAAACATGTAGATGTGTGCTTCAGGATGTAGGTTACTGGTCATGGTAGCTGGGTTACAGTTGGACTCTATCTTAAAGGTCTTTCCAACCTTGATGATTCTATGCTTCTATGACTGGTTTGGCTGTCCTCTCATTACGTGCCTTACGAATCGATGTCGTGAGGTTGCTGAGGTGTTTGTTCTCTTGTAGTTGGCCTTTCTGTACCAGCAAGCTGATGGGTTTACAGCATTAGGCTTTTTTTTTTTTTTTCTTTCCTTTCTTCTTTTTTTCAGGAGTTAATGAATGTGTAGAAAACAGCAATACTGGAACAGCAAAAGTTCACTGCTGCTAGCAAGTAGAGAATTGGTCCTGAAGCAGAACCACAATGAAGTTACCTTCAGTTCAGCATGAGACATGTGAAACAAATATCCTGCTATTTTGAGTGACTGACTCCTTCCTTTTGCATTTCATCCAAACCAAAGCAAAAAGCCACATCACCAACTGGAAAGAAAATGTTTGCTGCCACAAAGCAAGCAGGGCAGCAAGAAGGGAGTCTGTGTGATCATTTTCATGTGTTGCTGATGGGGAAATACAGAAAGACAGTCCTCTGCACTAGCAGACATTTAAAAAACTTCCACAAGCCAAGCTTTTTTAATGCTTGTGTAAGTATGACTGCACAGTAATTGGTGTCATAACTTTTACTGGTGACTGTCCTGCAGAGAAATTACAGTCTATGCCTGGGAGATGCAGTCAGAGCTCCTGCCTCAGGGAGTTTCATTTCACAGACCAGACCCAATATAGCATTGGCAGTAGAAGGTTAACAGGACAGAAAGCAGGAAATATAATAGAGAGACTTGAGGGGGAACAATCACATCCTGCAGCCAAATACATCTGAAGATCCATGTCAGACTGCTGAAGATAACTGATTCATAAAATCAGTTACCTAGAGAGCTCCACAGCCAGAGACTACCTTTTAAAGGTGGTTGTGATGGGAATGTGGAAATCCTGCACTGAAAGTTATATTTCAAGTAGATGGGGAGTTTTAAACATTCTACAAGTATTTCAGAACATCTTGTATACCACTTACTGCTGTTGGCTTCTGGTGTTGCAGATTTCCCTCTTGTCTCTGTCAGTTCACAGACGAGTTTTCCCAGAGTGGTTTTCCATAGCAAAACCACTCCTCCTCACCAGGCCAGTTGATACTGGGGTGTTGTTAGCAAGTACCATTGCTTGCACTTGTGCTTTGGTCCTTTGAAACTTAAAAGTGATCTGATATTTTCCTCAGTAGATGTCCTTTAGATGATTTGAGGTACCAAAAGGTATAAGACCTGGGATCTCATTTATCTTGCAAAGTGCCTACTTACCAAATTAGTCTGTGTAGTCAGCCAGCTTGTGCTCTGGACTGAGCTTCTTAGTCACTGTATGCTGCTGCCCTAGAAAAGTGGTTTGAAAGCCAGGGAAGTCCAAGCCTTTCTTGTCTAGTCCTGCCCAAAGTGACACTGCTGCGTGGATACAACCCTCGGATATATATCACACTTTAAATTTTAAGGCTCTTTCTGCTTTACTGCCATCATAAACCACTTGAAGGGGACAGAAAACCAACCCAACCACGTTATGAAGTAGATTAACTTTCATTTTGGCTGCCTTTTTCTTCTCAGTATCTTTCATCATTGTCAGGAACCCCTGTCTCAGACAGTGCATTGCAAACAAAAGCATAAACCTTTCCTTGCTGCTGTTGTGAGCGAGCCATGGTGTATAAACCAGCAGTGATTTTTCACACTGACAGCACACATACTATTTGTTTAGCTTAGTCATTCCAGGGGAGGCAGAGCTGGGGCAATGGCAGATTATTTTCTGAAATGTAGCCTTGTGCCTCTTCAGCTGAGAGCTTTCAGTTCACTATACTTTCAGAGCTGTTGGTGCATTTTGGGACTGCCTGCTAGTTTGGGGTATTTTGGAATGGCTGTTTGTGTAGAATCCTGGTTTGCATTAGTTTTGCATGCTTGCTGACTCATTAATTTTTAAGGCTAGTTTTCATAATGTACATTTAGAGGTACAGTTAATCTTTGCTGAAAGTCTGCTAACATCACAGACTCTGTGGTTTCCCTTTGGTCAGCCATGGTTTCTTCTGAAATTGGAGAAGTCCCCCTCATGAAGAAGTGGTGAGTTCTGATCTGCTTATCTTAAAAATAGCATAGTGCAGAGCACGGTTTTGGTTTTGCAGCTTCCTCTGTGTAGTTCCAAGCTGTCAAGATGCTTGTTTGTGAAACTGAGAGCTTGAATATCTGCCTGTTATCAAAATGCCAGTGCTGTAGTCGGGAGCAGATGCCATAAGAGTTGAAAAATCTGAGAAGGCCTTTTCCATGGTTAAGTCCATTTCCTTACAAAGATCTGGCAGATTTGAGTAAAGGTTTCTCTCCAACATTAAAGTAACTCTGCAGTGACTAGAATCCAAAAGCTCCTCCTTCAGCTTGCTCCCACAAATAAGTTTTGAATTGCATAAAACATGGTAAAATAAGTGTTGGTTCGTTTTGGGGTTTTAGAAGTGCCACATTTTTGTATTCAGATATTTCAGTAATAGAGGAAAGTTGTAAAAGTTGACATGGCTTTCAGCAGAGACAGGCACCTGGAACTGTCTGCAGAACAATATTCTGGAGATGTTTTAAATGAGAACTACATCCCCATTAGTGCAGCAGCATTCTTGCTTTTCACACGCTGCTGCTCCAGATGGCAGAGTCTGGATGGAAGGTGCACATAGCAGAGTTCAAACACAGCTGTGCTTGTTTCAGCCCTCACACACTCAAATGCACATCCTCCCCTCCCTGGATGTGCCATTATGTGTGTGAGAGCAGTGACAGGCCCCCTGTTTTGCAAACCTTGGCACACTTGAGTAGTTTCAATGGTGTGAATAGGTCTGTTAGACAGGAAAGAACTCGAGGCTTCTCACTTTTAATTTGGGGGGAGATTTCATTTTAAGATGACAGAGGGGAGTCTCCCTTTTGTCTCAGACAGTCTGTATAGGGTTCTTCTGTCCTTTAAAATTATTCCTGCAGGACTGAAGCAAAAAAAGATAATATATGCAGAGACCTGTATACATAAATAATGTGTTAGATTCAGATATAAGTGGAGATGGAGCTAAAAGGAATGATCATGGGAATGAAGTTGCTCATCACTGTAAAACCAGGAATGAAGGCAAGATTTGGAGATTAGTCCAAATTAAATAAAATTATTTCTGAACACCCTATTGAAATGCTGTGTCTTTGCAAGAACCCCCCCTAAGGTGCAAACTGTCACACAGCATTTCATATAGACAAGATAGGTGATGGTATCTCCAGGTACTGGGTTTCTGTAGGGTTGCTTATCTTCCTCTCCTTACTTGTATATTGTTATGTTATGCTTGATTACACCAGAAGAGATCAAAGGGGTTTTATTTCATTTTTTTTTTACCTGTCCCCAAAGCTACTGCTGGCCCATTTAAGCTTTTATTTATTTCTGAGTGACTGCAGACTGAGAATTTCTTCCTGAGTGGTCCCTTTGAAAAATGCTGATGTGATTGGTGCCCCCTCCAGGCAGTGTGCTGCTGAGAGTCCCTCCTATGTATTGTGATGGAAAGCACTAATAGGAACAGGTAATGAGGATGGGATTTAATGTGGTGGTTAGAGCATCTATGAGATTGAGTTTACAGCTGCAGACTGGAGATTATGCCTTCAGCTTGGCTGATCTATTAATTTTACAAGCTTTATAGCCATAAAGAGAGATAGGTGACAACACTCAGCACTGCACGACTCCATTTATTTGCAAGCAGATAACCATGCAGCAAGCAGGGACATATGCTTTTTCACAGCCCTGCCCTGCCAGTGTACCTCATCTCTGAACTGGAGTGATCACAGAAGAGGTGAAAGGGCAGACTGTGAATAAGTCACTAGGAACCACCTTCTGCTCCACTGAAATTATTAGGGAGTTTGCCACTGAGCTCAGAGTGAATAGCATCAGGTCCTAGACTGTGTTTCTAGAGACTTAGTGCTGGTTGTATCTTACTTTTACTTTGTCTCACTCCATTGTTGGTTCTCAGGTTAACTCCAACTTTCAGTGTGCCCAGGCTGGCAGGTAAATGAGGCCCAGCTGCTGCTGATTTTACCTTCCTTCACTTGTGCACAGTTAACTCCTGAGCTGCTTCAATGATGTGATGAAAATACACAGATGGCCAAATTTTGGTATGTTTCCATAGGAGCTGTGCTAGGCTGCATTTGTAAATTCCTGCTTCCAAACAGAGAGGGTTTCAGTACTAAAGTTTTCAAAGGGAAGGTGTCTGCCTAGTGTGCAAAATACACTGGATCTCTACTCATTCATAAAAATCATTGATTATGTCTGCTTGAAATATGCTTTAAACCAGCCCCTAAGGTAAGCAACTCAGATGCCGAATTGCAACACAAACACTTGAAAGTAGGAGCCTTCTACAGGGAAGTCTTGTTAACTTTAATTATAAGCCATTGTAGTGATGTGAATAAATTTGTCTCCCACTGCTCATGGCACTCTCAGTGTAAATAAATGAGCTGGATGAAGCTGTAACTGTAGAGATGATGAATTGTTGGAAGAGGCTGGGGAGGAAAAACTGTGCAGTTTCCATTATTGGAGGTCTTTAAGAGCATCCTGGAGAAATACCTGCCAGGCATGACCTGAGTGCACACACTGCTTTGGGCAGAGGTATAAGGAAGAATTGTATTACAGGACTTCACGAAATCTCTTTCAGCCTGAGTCCACTCTATTCCACCTGCTAATACCTTCAATCTTTTTTTCCAGTTTAAGGGCTTTGCTCTTTCCAGTCTGAGATTTATACTTTTATTTATGAACAGTCTGAGAGCTGTGAATGTAGCTTACTGACAAGGAGTAGGGTGAGTGTAAAGAAAGGTAATGCCTTATGTGGTGTGGTGTGTGATAGCTTCAGGTAGAAGGAAGAAAAGTGGGAAATAAGAACTGAGCTGCTGGCCCACCTGAGCTTGGCTTTGCTTATAAAGCCTGCCACATTGGGAAATTACTGCAAGGATTCATTACTTGCCTGGTCATTGAGATGGTGCACATCTGCACAAAAAATATTCTTCCAAATTAGAGGCATCTGCACAAGATTGTCATGTTTTGGAATGCTACCCCTTGTAAACAAGTCTAAGACTTCCCAGAAACCATGCATTGCCCAACAGGAAGAGTGAAAGTCCCCACCCTGTACATTTGTATGGTTAAACATGGATTGGAAAACAGAAGTGCAGAAGGTGTAGGATTTGGGTTTATTTTTACCTTCCAGTCCCATGTTATGACCACAAGACCATCAGTATGATGAGGTATTGTGTGTGTATGGTCATTGTTCAGCATCAGACCTGTGTACACCAGGTGATTCTTCCCAAATGTGGTTGCACTTAAAATGTTCTGGACCAAAAAAAGCTGAAGTGCTCAGAGTGAAGCTGTGAGAGAAGCAGAAGTGGAAGAGAATTGGGTTTTTTTTTCCTTTCATTAGAAAGTTAAAGCAAAGTGTTTGGTTTCATTTTTGACTTTCTGTTATTTCTGAAAACATCAGTGCTGTCATGCTGGTAAGAAATTCTGGGAGTATTACAGGAGTTCATTCCATTCAAATCCTTACTTTTGTACTGCATAGTAATAGGCTAGCAATAAGTTTAGCACAAAATATGTGCCAGAACGTTCCTTTTCTGCAGAGTGATGATGGCAATCGCTTCAGTGTCCTGTAAAAGTAGTTGTGGGCATTTAAGCAGGCTACTTGATCTGCTCTCAGACTGCTTCAGGGCACTCTGTAGGGGAACAGGTAAGTGGCTGCTTAGGGCTGGACCTGGGCTGTTGTTTGCAAGGACAGCAGGAAACGTCAACTCCAGGATAGGTCCTTACCATGCCCAGTGCCCAGTTTAGTTATTTACTGCTTGCTGACTCGGTATGTTCATCAGCAAACTCTGTGTCATCTGCCCAGCTACCCGTGCATGTGTATCAGAGGACACAGAAGGTACATTCCCTGCTTACCTAAAGGCACTGAACCTATGCTGTGTACAACGGGAAAAGTCACCTTTCCAATTTTTTTGGTGTAACAGTCTTCCTAAAGACATACCTAAACCATGAGTCCATTCCCAACATGCTAGTAGTCTCATACGTGCAATAGTAGAAGGCCACATCTTTGTGATAACCAGAAAGGAACAGATTTGTATTGCCTTTTCTGGCTGTGAGTAGGGTCTTACTCACCATAACCACCCATTTGGATCAGTCAGGTTATTTGTGGAGTACAGCCTCATTCACTATGTGGGAGGTTATCAGTGACTGGTCCCTATTAAAAATTATTTGTCTTGCACTGGAAAGTTCCTATTGGGGTCACCTCATTTATTCAAGGAACATTTGTAAAAGGACTCACTGCTGTAGATGAAATTTTGATTTCAGTGGAGCAGCGTCCAGCTCTAAGAGTTTAGGAGACACCACTCTTCTCTTGAGTTCATGGACTTAGACTGTTCTGGAAGAGGAACTTGGGAGGATTTTATAGTGAGCTGTGGTTCCAGCTTTCACCAGGGCAGCATCTGAATCCTGATGCTGCTGTGTTCATCCTGACCTGTTTCTGTGCTGCAGCTGCAATGCTGTACCTAGTCTGCATTTGATAAAGAGTTAAATAAGCAGCACCTGCCAGTCTGGATATTCCATACCTGATGTGCTGCTCTTTGCAAGAAGCTCCTTTTGCAATGCTTGTTATATTTGCTTTGATGAAGATGCCTGGGCTTGCTAGCTCCCACTGTGTTTGACTGAGCTGAGTGATCTGATCAAGGAAAGTTGCTGTGAAATTTTCTTCTGCCTTGGTAAGAGCCAGCTCAGTGCACAGCATTGGTGAGATGCCAAGATGTGTTTTTCTGAAGCCAGAGCTCTGTTTTGTGTGAATGCTGTGTGAGGACTGTGAGGTGAGTTGAGGAAAGCCCTTTTCTCATCATGCTAATCCTAGCAGTGATTTAATTTAAGATTGGATACTGGTCTTCAATCCCTTGCCCTATCTCATTGGTGACACAGGATCAAAGAGGAGCTTTTGCCAGCTGAGTGACTGGAAGTGCTCCCAAATAGAGACCACTGTATTAACAGCAACCTGCTGTTGGAACCTGCAGAAGTTTAGCTCTTGTTCTCTTTGGGGAGAATGAACACCCAGTGCTTTTCACAGTTCTGGTATATTTAATTTTTGTTACATAATTCCCGTGAAATGAATGCAGAAATATTTCATTTATAGCCTGTGCAGTGCAGTACAGAGCAGTCAGGATTTGGAGTCAAGTTCTGAGTCATACTGAGAGCTTCAATGGAGTGCTCCTTTGGAGAGGTGCAGGAGAACACATGGTCACTTTGGCTTTGCTTCCTTTGTGGTGTGTGTGACCACATCCTGCCTGAATGCAGAGGCACCTAAAGGTGCCTGCAGTGCCTTTGTGCCTCAGTAGTGCTTGGATTGCCCAGGGAGGTTGTGGTTGCTCCCTCCCTGGAGGTGTTCAAAGCCAGGTTGGATGAGGCCTTGAGCAACCAGTTCTAGTGGGAGGTGTCCCTGCCTATGGTGGAGGGTTGGAACTAGATGATCTTTGAGGTCCCTTCCAACCTAAACCATTCTGTGATTCAAAGTGCACAGTAGGGGAATTTCCTATTTCAGTTTCCTGGAAGAACCCATCAGTTGACATGACCCCTTGTGAAGGGTACATTTTTGCAGTCATAATTGATTCTATCACTTCAAAGCTACTTTTAACACATGAACTTAACTATATTTCCCTACATCATAAGCTAATCTGTACTATTACCTTGCTAATTAAATTGCTGTGATCTTTTTTGTTTAGAAGCAGGAAATTTTGATATGCAAGAGGAAGTAATTGGAATATTCTGTTTCTTTTAATGCCAGGAACTATAGCACTAAACTTTCTCTTTTGTTACAGGTTATGTATCCACACAGAATTATTTCTTTCTTGTAAATGATTTTTTCCAATATAAATATTCTATTAGTTGTCCATGAATGTCATTTTACCACAGAAGCAGACTAATTGCATGGGCAGCCACAGTAATAGGGACATAAATCTTTTCCACTGACAGTGTCTTGAAGCAGCACTCAGTTAAGATATCATCCCTGCAGTGTAATATTGCAGGCAGATTTTGCTGCCTTTGTGTGAGGATATGACAGTTGTGTTGAATCCATACATGGGTGTGCATATATATGTACTGATATGTGTGTGTGTATTTGTTTCTGTTAAATGCTTCTGTCACTGAACCATGAAGTTATGGTGGATGTTATCACATGGAGATGTTTTGATGTAAGCAAAAACCAGTCCCTGCCTACCTTTTTGTCCAATTTCGTCCACATTGTCACACCTCCATTGTACTGACAATTTCAACTGCAAGCCAGAGTGCTCAGGAAGAAGATCAAGGCCTTGACCATGAGGGGTGTGAGCCCAACTGGTCCTGCCTGCAGATCTGGATGGTTAGCTGCAGACAGCACTTGAGGCATTTCAGCCCCATTGGCTGGTGTGTTTTATAGGTTTGGCTTTCCCCAAGCACCACCTTGATGCCACAGTCCTAAAAAGCAGCAATTGTCACACTCTGATTCTAAGCTTGTAATGTGGATGTGTCCCTCCTAGGCCATGTTTAGCTGTCCCAGGCCCATTTAACATCCCTGGAAATGCTGACTTAGGGTTTGCCAGCTGTGAACTCTAGATTTGAAGCCAGATTTCAGGAGATTAAATGAACACTTGGCTTTTTGTATTTCTTGACTGATTTCCACCAGCAGATCTTGAGTTAGCCACCTTCTTGCCTGTCACCAGAGGCAAGCACCTTTCACCATTTGTCCTGTTGCTAGACCAAACTGGAATAATGGCAGCTCATGAACTTGGTCCACTTGGAAAAGCAATAAAATACCAAACCAAGAGTAGCAGGCATGAGGACTTGCACAGGTCTTGCATTCGTCCTGTAGTGGTCACCTCATCAGTACAGGGAGTTGCAGAAAAAGAATATTTGTGTTGCACTTCCTCCACTACTGTATTCTGGCTATAGGATCACAACTCACAATCTCTTTTTGTATTCACTGATGTTTGCACTCTTTAATACAAGCAAAAAGACTACAGAAGCCAGCCTGTCTCAAATGAAAGTGTCTGTCTGGTTGCCTATCTTCTTGAACTAATCTCCTCTTCTTGCCCATGCTACCACTGGGCCACTGATGGGACAAGTCTGGAGGCTCAGCAGCAGGGAATCTCTGAGTCACTGATGGCACAACTGCAGAAATGGATGTTCTTGGCAGAGGAGGCCATAATAGGTGTGGTTTCAGAGAAAAAGTCCTTTGGCAAATGTGTTACATTGCCGTTTTTAAAGCAGCAAGTTGTGTCAGAAACACTTCTTCCCAGTTTGGTTTGAAATGTGCTCTTTGGTGTGGAGACAAGCCTTAGGGATGGAGGTCCTTCCTTTGGACTTCCACCCTTTGAGGGAAAGGCTGTTTTCTGACTCACAGGGTCCAAGCCTGACTGCTTCACCCTGTCAGAGTTAGCTGCCAGCCATCGTACTCCTAAGCCTCCAGCACGTCTAGCACTCTCCTGGCTGGAGCGCAGGCACCGGCAGTTGGTTCTCCTGGTTGTGAGTCATTCCCTCCTTGCTGTGCAGCAGCTCTGCTGAGCCACAGGAGCGCAGTTAAAACCAGAAGCCAAAGGAACACATGATACCCAGCTATCTGCAGCATGAAATGGTATGTTAGCTCTTCAAAGACAGCCTGGAGCCTTGTGGTTGTCCTCTCAAACAGCTTCTGCACTCTGCTGAACGCAGAAAGACATCGTGTAAATAGCTCACTTTGCATCAAAGTCAGTTCACCAGCTGTGGATCTGCCTCCACATGTCTGGTGTGCTCTTTACCAGCAGAGATAGTGGCATTTCAAGTGACCTCTACTGAGGGTTTTGACTATTGTTTCTCACTGCATCTGGCTCAGTTACTGTCTTTCTTACCATTTATGTGACATCTTTTTCTTTTGGAGAGCTGTTTTTAATGCATAACCTTGTAGATCTAAAGGCATTAAAGCAAAATAGTTCATGCACAGGGAGCAGAACAGACCGTTTCTGACTCTGGTTGCTTGTAGCTGGATTCTAAAGAAGCTGAAATATCAGTCACCTCATATGGAGCCCTGTGGTTCTGGCTTCTTTTTTAAGCTACAATACACAATATTTGTCTGTGTAAAAGGCCAAAATGAAAACAAGACTGTTGGAAGAAATAAGATTATTTACTTTTTATGGGTGTTCCTTCCTTCCTAGTTTAATGAAACACTGTATCCAACACTGCTCCAGACAATCAACTCATCTTGAAGCAGTTACAGTTAATGCCAATTAAGCCTAATGAGCAGTTTAATGTAAGTGCCCAATACATTCAGCCAGTCAGCACTGGCTGTGCTGAAAAAAAACCAACCACTGAACAAGGTACTGGTGTAGGCTGCAGTATGTGGGATTTATTGTGTAAAGCAGTACCAAGGTCATGTAAGGAGGCATCAGAATTACTTCAGTCTACCAAGTTCTCTGATGCAAACGCACAAGCTTTTGAACATGCAAAAGCTGAGTTTCTAAAGGTTTGAATAAATTAGTCTCATGCTGGAATTTGTTAAATGTAATACATTTTACCAAGAAAAGCCTTTTTCTTTGGTGCCATTTCATCCTCAGTGGCCCTCAGAAGTTCTCTGTGGTGTGCTACAATAAGATAATGCCTGGAGGAAAACATTTTGCCACCAGGCACTAAGCATGAATCTGAAAATGGACCAAAACTGTTGCAACTGTTGCAGATGAGTGATTGGATTTGAAACAAACCTCTTCCAAAGGTGGGGAGATCTGTTGTCCTGTGGGAGCAGGGTGTCACTGCTGAGAAGACAAGGTCAGGATTAAACAAACCACTTCCATCATTCTCTCTTAATTGCAGAAGTCAGTTGGAGCTCAGCCCTTGCATGTTAGGCCATGAGGGAGAACAGTTTCCTCTTCGTCCCTTTTGCTGGTATTTTCTCACACTATGTCCAAAACAAAGGGGTGATTTTTTTTTTTCTCTTACCTTTAGTTATAAAAAAGTTACAGCAAACAATGCAAGATTACACACACTAACAAGAGCTCAATGTGTGTAGAAAAGCTCACTGTGCCCTGTAGCAGCCTGCATGTGCTTCACCATAAGGGGTTCTTCAGTTTAAACCTCCTGTGCTGTTTTGTAGCAGCTGGGAGCAGGGGAGGGCATTTGAGTGGGTGAGCAGCACCCTTGTCCTGCCTTCACTCTGTTATGGGAGCAGTGGGCTCCAAAATGGGTCCCAGTAGCCTTTGATGTGATTTTCAACAGACTAAACACTGAATTTGCTTGGCTTAGTGACCTGTTTGCCCATGGCTTGCTGAACTTACCCAGTCATGGCCCTTTTCCTTCATTTTTCAAGCCAGCAGCTTTTGAGGCTGACAGTCTTCCTCATCTCTTCCCTGTTGGCAGCAGTTGGGTGGGTGGGCTTTTACTTTGCCCTTGTTTGCCTCCAGTGTGGGGCTGGTTTTTGTAGGGCAGCATTGCTCTGGCAGCAGAGCACTGCTCACTGCATTTGACCCTACTGCAGCAATTCATCGAGACAGGCTGAGTGCTGCAGAGGTTTCTCCGTGTGTCCTTACAGTGTGTTACTGGAGTCTTACTATCTTCCAGTTTGGCTAAAGACCTTTGCTGAGTTTTGGGGACATGAAACTTAGCTCACAGTTCTGCAGTGTTTTCTACTTTCCAAAGACAAACCTGCTCCTATCCTTTTCTTCTCTGCAGAAGTGCAGTCTGCTTTCAAGAAAAAGACTTCTTGCAGCTTTTGTTTATTAACCTACAGGAAAAGATCAACTTCCCCCCCTCAAAGTTGTGCCATTTATTGTCAGCAGGGCAGGGATCCAGACTAACTGGGCAGCAAGTATAAATCCTGTCTGACCTGCATGGTGACATTTGGAAGTATCATTACAATAAGAGCATGTTTCACACAGCAGCATTTCCTCAGTGCCCCAGTCCTGGAAAATCTCCTGTTACTGGACACTCACCAAGTTGTTAATGGGGAATTTGGAAGCAGCTATGTCAAGCTTTATAAACACACATTAGATGTCTTTTTGTTTCTGCCTGGATCATGGGATCTAATCACATACTTGGAAGAAGGTTTACATTTTCTCCTAAACTTGGACCCAAAGGCCCAGACCTCTCTGTACTTTCTAGCAGGCTTATTTCTGAGAGCTGTGCTCCCAGAAACAGGCATAGAGAATATAAGGCAGGTATATATATGGGCCTGCTAGACAGAAACATCCTGAGAAGAGCAATTTTTGTTCTTGCTGCTCTTAGTTTTTCCCCATTGCTGCCATTTGAGACTTCTCTATTATTTCCTAATAGCTTTTCTTTTCAGATGCTTTTCTGGCTAGCTGTCCTTGCACGTCGCTCTGACTCCTGGGATCTTGGACTCTTTGAACTGCAAGGAATGCTGTCTCTACTTCTTTCTTTCAAGTGTCTGTCTGTGAATGTCCAGAATTGTTTCTCTCCAGTCTGATCCTTTCACTGCTCCTAGTGCATAACACCTTACATTTTCTCACTTTTCTACCTGTTCCTACAGTATATTCCTGCTTATGTACCTCACAGCCCCTGTGAAGGCAGGAAAAAAAAGCTCTTCTTCAGCTCTGTAGTGAAACAGCAAAGCATCGCACACATTGGCAGAGCTGGCAGCAAGGAATTTCCCGTGTTGTGGAATAGATGTTAATGCTACAAACCAGCCAAGTTCTGAATTTGTGTTCTTTGAGAGGATTGCATTCACCACAAAGCCCACAGCCACCTTTTCAAACCTGTGTGTGCTGTTGCTAATTCTATTATGCTTCAGGAGTGAAAGTGCAGTGATTTAGAAAGGTTTCTTTCTTCACATGAGCTAAATTGGTGACAGCAGCAGCATTGCTGGTGAAAAGCAGCATCCCATCAAAGCTGTACTTGGCATAAAGCAGAAAGCATGCCTCAGCATTGTCAGTAGCCCACTTCCTGTGGCCCTATTAATTTGTAGATGGAAAAGTGTGATATTTAGGCAAAAGAGGCTCTTTAGCATGTAGGACTGTTAGCATAACAAAGGAGGGTTGGCACATCTCCAGCCTGCTCTCTCTGACCTATGGCTTCCTCCAAAGTGAAGCTGTGAGGGTTTCAGTGGAGAGCGCAGACCCTTCCTGGAGGAGCTCACTCTCCTTCCTGTGGCTTGGGGTAGCCAGAAGTGCCTGGCCACATGGTGCCATGCTGTGACATCTGTACAGTGATTTCCTTGTCACCAGGGTAAATCAGTAATGACTTCAGTGCAACCACAGGAGCAGGCTATTATCACACACAACTGAGAGAAATGGGATTGAGTGAGAGAACTGGGATAAATTATACCCCTTGTATGAAGTGCTGTTACTGCTGAAGTTGTTGGCAGAACTTTATTCATTTTCTGTGGCCTCTCTTTTATACCTGTGGTTGTCTTGATAGCTCTGAATGTCAAACAAAAACTGCAGCAGTCACTTCAAATATGGGAGAGGCTTGAGATGAATGTATGGAATTAGGGAAAGGGCAGGACATTGGGTTGGCTGCTGTATTGGTAAAGCCACTGACACAACTTAGAGAATTGTCTTAAATCACAGCAATAAAGCATGTGTTGTCTGGAAAACTGCAGAAAACTGTTAGTTTCCACACTTCTTGGGTTTTTTTTATGTGACATGTTAGGGAGCTGGTTAACACTTGGCTCTGTTTATAAAGCTTCTTGGAAGCATGTTCAGAAAACAGCTGAAATGATTCTATTTGTTTAATAACACAACTTTAGTTTGAAAATAGCTTGAGAAGGTGAGGGTGAAAGGTACTGTAAGACTGCTTGAGAACAGCGATTTAGAACCAAAAATTTTCCCCTTATCAAAGTCCTGGATATAAAATGCTTTTATCTGCTGCTTACTAGAAACAAAGGGCTTGACTGTGTTGTTCCAAAATATGCTGTTGTGAAACTGTGCAGTTAATGAGGAATCTGGAAGTGGTGAGGAAGCATGGGCAGGTGTACACTGAAAGCATCTCTTCCTCCATCTCCTCCTCATCTTGCTTAATGGAAAAGCAGCACTGTAGAGCCCAGCACGGTTTTTTTGTGTCAATATGTGCGTGTTTGCACTCTGTGACCGCAGAAAAATGCAAGGTCCAAATCTGTTTCACCTCAATGATATTTCAAGAGGATTTCAGGTCTCAAATGAGAAAGAAAAATAAATTGTTTCTGCTTTGTTTGGTTTAGTTTGTTTACTTTTAGAGCTAGAAATCTACTATGGAGACAATACAATCAGGGGAAGACCTGGCAGGCTCGGTTATGCTAAGCCATCTTTGCTGCTGGAAAAGATCTCACAGCATTTCTGCACTGGGCTGGAGGGCTGAGTTTGGGTGTATGGAGTCTTCCCAGCAATGCCTGTGTCCCACTGCCTGACCAGAAGAGGGTTAAGGGCTGCCCACTGTTCCACTCTGTGATTCAGAGGGATTTGAAGGAAAAAGGTGTGCCTTTTTTTCCAGGAAGTCCAAAGACACAAAGGGAGATGCCTTTGGGCCTTTGTTACTTTAGTCATAGGGAGGAACTATATTCTGTGTCACTTGGGCACTGTCTTTGGCCAAGTCATGCCCAGAGGAAAAGGGCCAATGTAGACTCTGAGGTGGGAGCATGCTGAGATTTTCCTAGACAGGGTAACAAGCTCTGCCCAATTAGTAGTGTTTTTAAAAGCAGCTTTACTACTGGACCATGAGCTGCTCCGTGGGAGCTGAACCCACTTGCATAATTCAAGAGCCAGCTCATTTGTTTTCTACTTGTAAACTGATCAGGCCATTGATTTATTGCAAGCACCAGAATTTGGAGGGATTTGAAGTGAGGAAGTCTGCTCTAGTTTTATGTTGTTAATTAAGCAACACAAAGTTGCATGTTCTACTTCTAACACCACTTAACAAGGGTTGTTTTGACTGTTGGTTGTTTTTTTGGTGTTTTTTGTTATTTTTAAGATCAAGATGTTTTGCCAGAATTTTAGGGAAGCAAACAATCCAGCCAAACTTATAAAGAAAATCACCTGGTATAAGCTTGGGAACCCAAGTGTGCTTTCCCAAAGTACAGGAAGGAAGCTGCTGCTTGGCAGAAATGGAGCATAAACAGAGAAAGAAGCAGTGAGAACGTGATTACCAGGCACGTGGGAAATGACTTTCAGCAAGTCTCTTTAAGATCAAGGGGCATTAAGACCAATCCTGTCCACACTGACCAGAAGCAAGTTACCACTGACTCGAGTCCAGCCAAGTGGTATGAGCTAGCAAGAGAGCAGCCAGATCCCAGTTTGCAGAAATTAGTTCTGTCATTGTGTTAATCTTGAGCTAGGCTGTGTAAGAAAGGGCAGGACACTTTAGAAGGGAGGTATAATAGCTTCCTCTTGGGAAGAAACTTGAGAGTTTCCTTTTAGTGTGGCTGAGATGTCAGAGGTAGATGTGCTACTGCTCTCAAGTAGTGCAGTTTCTCTGGACTGTTGTGCCCTTCATGGAGCTAGCAACTATTGTGTCTGTCAAGGGCAGACCACAGTCCAAAATTTACTTGTGGGGAGCCTCCAGGCAGCTGTGACATTTAGTGGTTGAACACAGAGAAGGGTTTTCTGCATCTACCCCTTCAAAAATTCCCCACCTCTCTCAGAGGTAACCAGCCACCCACTGCTGGATTTGCTGGCATTGCTGCAAATGCCAGACAGCCTGAGCAGGTGCTGACAGACTTATCTTTGCAGAGCTGGGCAATGCGAGTGGGGGAGTTAAAAACCAAAGGAAACAGAGGTCTGGAAAGGACCTGCAGAGACCACCAAATCTTTTTCCTGGAAAAAAAACTGTACCCGGCAACTCCTTGTCTCATGTGACCTCAAAAATCCCCTGTGCCTTCATAACCAGCATGGCCTCAGAGTGTTCTTTCCAGATAGGAGCCCTCCTGAATCCTCTCACCCCGATGGAGACCTCAGTCAGATCCCTTGCAGTGCCAGCTGCTTGCAAGTCTTTCTCTTCAAATTCATCCCTGTTTTTTCTTTCAGCTCATAATGACCAAACACAGAGGGCTCTTTTAACAACTCGCTGAAAGGGAGAGAAACCCTTTTTCCTGACCACTAGCTCCTAGACCTCAAACATACTGGGTGGATTTACTGAACCTCCTGTCCAAACCAACTTGGGTACATGCAGTAAAGTTGCTTTCCACTCTTTGTCATTTACTGCAGGATTTCACTGCCCTCTTAAATGAGGCTGGACTTGTTTCTGTGCATGGTGCATAGCCCACAGGGTTCCTCTCCTGCTTGGTTACCCCAGGGCATGTAGGCACTGTCTCTGGGTGCCCTGGTTTTCCCAGCCCATCGCGGGAGTGGGGCTGTGGACCTCTGACTTTGGCATCACTCCTTGCCTGGGGCCCTACCAGGGTGTATCACTTCCTCCGAGGATCCTGGCTGTGTTCGTGCTGCCTGACACATAAGCATTGCCTTCCACGAGGATTTCAACAATTTCATACAGTGATAGTGTCTCTGAGAGCTGAAATTTCTTATCTAATAAAGGGCTTCATGGCTTGGCCAGTGCATCAGCTTCAGCAAACCATGGACTGTCAAGTGTAGAAGATGGTGCTTACCCATGCATTTCAGTCCTTTGAAAGTGTAAAATAGCTCAAGAATGCTGACCTCTTATTGTTCCTGATATCACTGTTGCTGTAATTTTCCATCATTTTAAAAATCAGTTATTCATGAGATATCAGTGCAACAAGTGGGAGTTCTTCCAAAGCCTTTTAGTTCCTATTTTCAGTCACATCATGCCAGATGTCTTGGGTGAATCTGACCTGACACAAACCCAGACAAGTCACTCTTAGACAAAAAGACACAGGCTGATGCACTGCAGCTTGTGACACCAGCAGGTAAAGATGCTGTCTGCAAAACTCTTCCTTCACTGTGTGAGCATAAGGGCCAGGGAAGAGAACAGCAGCCTCAAAAATAGCCTAGGGAGGGAACTTGGCTAAGGTGTGGAGTTTGTGCCTATCACTTAATTTAACAATATCGGGGCGGGGGGAACCACAAAGGATATTTTCCAGATGCAGAAAGATGCAGGAAGAAGCAGGGCTGTGACTGTGCTTGGCTACTGAAATCTGTGTACAATTGCTCTGGGATACTGTAACTAGCAACACTGGGCTATTTTTAAAGCTAAAGCAGTGCTGATGAGCCTGATGCCTGTGCCTTGTGCTTGGCAAACCTGCCTCTGCATGGCCGGGGTAGGTTCTCTGCAGCTTAGGTAATGATACTTTTACTGAGCTGCATCAGCTGAGAAATTGTATTCAAACTTGGGAGTATCTGTGCCCTGTGAAGAAGACACTGAGCGATTTCCACCACCAGCAACCCACTGTTCCAGAGATTTACTTTATTCCGTATGGATGAACTACACAAAAGAGTGAACTCCAGTTTCCCCCCTTGCAATTCTCTGTGCCAAGGGGTCGCTGAAAAGAAAGCGTGAGAGATGTTGTGTGACAGGAGTAGAGGTGCAGATTATTTATTGCTGATGTACATCTGTAAGTGGCTACAACTGGTTCTAATTCTGCTGGTAGTGCCCAGCTACTCTGAGCAGCAATGAAACCTGTACCAGTGCTGCCAGTGAAATCACTGCCAATGAGTGCTGCAGTTTAAAATTCCCCTGACAAACAATGGCAGATCTCACCCGTCGGGGCTACTGTGCCAGGTTTTCTTTGGACGTAATTGCCAGGTTGAATCAGGCTGTGCTTTTTCCAGGGTTTAGAAAAGCCGCAGTCACCATGGTTAGAGTCGCTCTGGTTTCCCGAGCCGGAGCCGGGATGGCAGCGTGTGGGAGGTGTGTTTCATTGCCATGTGCCCCTGGAGCAGAGGCTGGGCGGGCGGCTGGCTTCTCCCAGCCCTGTGCTGATCTGCGGCTCGGAGGAGAGCAGCATTCAGGAGGGGACCCGGCAGCCTCCGTAGCAGGCAGCGAGGGCTCGGGGAAGGGACAGTGGCTCCGTGTGCAGGTGTCGTGTGGGGGAGGAGTGTGACTGCCGGCTGAGACAGCGAGCGGCGGTGAGTGGCTCTTTCTCCTGCTTCCCCAGACTGAGCTCAGCCTTCCTACTTTCCTAGAGCTCTCATGTAGCCTTTTTCTTTGTACCTCTCACTCTCTCCTTTTTTACTTGCTCTCCTCTCCTCCCCTCATCCCTCAGTCTTCGACTTTCCTTTCTTTGTTCGTGCCTCGGGACGCAGTCTCATGCAAATACAGTGGGTTCTTTGAACATTTGTAGCCTTATGCTTTGGGAACTGATGGCTTGCAGGGATTGTCTGTAGTGGATCTAGAAGTAGCTGAACAGCCTGTTTCTACGTTTCGTCCCGTCGGCTCAGGGAGGCAGGAACTCGGCTCCCTTGAGGCTCGAATTCTGCTAGAAGTAGCTGTGGCAGTGGCATCCTGCGACTGGCTTCCTCAGTAGAGATTTTCAGGAATTTGGTCTGGTACAAGAAGCTTGTGGCCATTTTACTGCCCTCTGCTGCTGAACAGGTTGGGTAACTTCTCACCTCACGTCCCCTAGAGGGATGAGTCCCCTAGGTAAAACTGGCTTTACTAGCGAGAGCCCACATGAAAGCGTGCTCCTTCTTCTGCTGTTGTTATTATTCTAGTGGGCTGTGTTGGTCTGTGGGACATTTTATTCAGTGAAACACCTGATCAGCCCAGTTCTGCTCTGTGACTGGACTGCATGTAGAATTAGGAGTTTCAGTAGTGGTTTCAAGATCAGGAGCAAATCCTCTACAAAATGAGATCTTGCCTGTGTAAACAGTTGCACTACTTTTAACTACCATGCTGTAGCCCTGATACAATCCTCCCCTAGTGCAAATTGAGGTATGCCAGTATGAACATGCTTGTACCAGTGTAGCCTGTTCCCCTCTGGGAAAGGAGAACAAGCTATTCCAGTAGAGAGCACTTGTATTTGGCTCTGATTTTTTCCACGTTTTCATGGTATTGGCAGAGACATACCAGCAAATAAAACTTGGATGAACTGGTACAAGATCATGTACAGAACAAGTCTTGGTCTGCAGACTGGCTCAATAACTCTTTGGCAAGTGAGTGTTGGATGTGTTGTGAGTTTATTATCTTGCCTTTGTGGCTGGAGGTGTGGTGGAAGGACTTGGTGTTACTGTCATTATATATTCACAGTTCAGAAACCAAGAACTGGTCAGTGTGTTTGCTATAAAGCCATGACTGAGAGTCATGTGAGTCATGGCTGTAGTTTATTTTTAAATAAGGTAAGTAAGACTTCATTCACTTTCAGACTGCTTGCTGACCTTTGTTTTTATTTGCAGCATATTGGCAATGTAAGAGGGCCATGGCAGAGACACAAATCCCAGTAATGCTTACTTGGAAGTGTCTTGGAGCTGGCAGGGAAACAGAGTTGTTCCAGCAACACTGAAAATCTTGCTCTAGTGAAAATCGAGTGTCCAGTGGCTGTAAAATACTTGGCAATTGTATCTATGGTTGCCTACCTCAGCAGGGCAGCCCAGAGATTGATGGGCAGCAAGTACAGAGAGAAACTAAAAAATTCCAATCAGGTACCGTAATCACAAATACTGTGGTTCACTGGTGGGTTTTTGACAGAACTGCTGCTAATCTAGGTGATTGCTATGTGTCTTGTGGAAGAACCTGGCAGGAGAAATTCTTGGTGCTTGCAGGCGAAGGAGAGAAACACATTTGGTATGGGAAACACATTGGGGGAAGGCAGTGACACCAACAGAATAGGCTGCTAGGAACTGTCTTAATTGCACATGACTGACAGGTTTCAGAAAACATGGGACCTCACTAAAACTTCAAGTTTTTCCTCTACCACACAGTGTATTCACTTTTCTTCTGCAAAATGAAAGGCAGATGATGGTGAGGTGAAGGAGTCTGCAGGAAGAGAAGCTGGTGCCATTAGGGGACTGCAAGACTTTGCTGGGAGGAACATGCTTTATTGTGCTGCTTGCTGTCACAGTTACCTTGCCAGGCTGTAAAGGGAAATAAATTTTCACAAAACCTAGTGGCTTCCTCCTGTGAGTTGGTGTCACCTCTGTCTCATTTAATTCCCACCTTTGCTTATTGAGAGTGAAATTTCAGTGCTGTATTTCTGAATTTTGTTACCTCCAGTCTGAGCATTGCTTCAGAAACATCTTTCCAAGTGTCTTGTTCTGCAGAACAGGGAGGAAAATTCCTTTACCTGTTTGTTTTCCTGACTCCCCATGACTGATGATGATGGTGGAGGTGGCGCCAATTAGTGGGCTGAGGCTCTTGCCTACAGGATGGGCTGAGACTGGGTGGCACAGGCAGGCAGAAGTTGGTAAAACCGGCATGTGGTTGTCAAGAGCAAGTAGGTGACCTTGGACAAATGTAGTCATTCAGCCTAGTGTCCAGCTCACCCTGGTCTTTACTGCTTCTTTCTAGAAGGAAAGTGATCTGTAACAGTCCTTTTGCTGGTTTAGATTACTTCCCTCCCTGAGCTGACTCACAGGTTTTACCTGCTCTGTTTGCATCAAGTGGGAGCCACAGGCTGTCAAGAGCTGATCTTTCTCCTCAGAGTCCAGCAACATTGGAAGGAAAGACAGAGGCATCAGACAAGTCCTTGCCTGCAGTTCTTAGCAGCAAGGCTTGCAGTTGGGACACTTTGCATGAAATTGACAGACAGAAGCAATGTCAGCTCAGCCCCGCTCCCACAGGAGTCTGCAGAATCCATTGGTGAGCGGGTTTGAAAAGCTCCTTTTTATTATTTCATTGCCTCCACTTTTAACCAGAAATGGAATGGTTCATTATAAAACATCCAATTGTCCTTAGTGCAATCGCATCGCTGGTGTCTGCGGGATGTGCTGTGAGCTGCACAGGGGAGAAGTCATTAATATCAGTGTTTAGACATTTCCCTAAAGATGAAGAGATGACTGCAGCATGAAGATTAGTTCTGCTGGGAAAAGCAGTGAATGAGCTGACCTGATCAGGAAGAAGACATTAAAATGTTACGCTCTTCAGCTTTCTCTGCTTCCCTCAGACATTAGCTGCTGTGATCTGTTGCTCTTCAGCAAATATGTTTAGGTGCAAGTGCTGCCTGGGACGGTTAGAAACCCAATATGAGGCAGGGGCAATTATTTCTTGCATGTTTGTACAGCTCCTAGCACTTTTGGTTGCTGTGCCGACTGATTGATAATGGTCGAGCAGCAATATTTGTTACTGTAGCTGGTAATAGCAGTCTTGTGCTCATGCCTTGCAGGGGAACGTGTACAACCATGGGATGTTAAAGGTTTTGTACCTTGCAGAGGCATCACAGTCTGTACAGACCACCTTGCCTTCTGCCATGTTAAATGCTTCCTTACTTCATTTCAGAGATATTTGTTTATTCCTTCCTTTGTTACCCTCCCAAAGTTTCCAAATCTTTTCCATCCAGGCTCTTGTGTTTATAAACTCTTCTGCTTAGAGGTTGTAGGCAGCAACCACTTTGAAGTCCACTTTTGTAATACAGACCAAATAGTTCCAGAAAGCACCATGAGATCCCCGTTCTTCTCCACTGCCTCCTTACACCACTGCTGGTTTCTCTGAGAGGGCCTCACTTCTACCTTTTGGATGCCCAGCCCTATGGTCACCACTGTAGGTCAACATCACTCTGCTAAGGAGGCCACAAAACTCCCCTGATTTTACAAAGCCGGGGGATCTGGCCTAGCACAGTTGCAACTGAAGTATTCTCATTTGTCTTGGTTTGTTTCTCTTGAAAAGTCTCAGTGCAGCAGCTCTGACCCCTCTCTGTATGACCCACACAGCCGAAGCCTATTGCTTTTTTCCTGATGTGGAAAAGATGAGCTGGTCAACCTTGAGCCCAACTGAAATCCGGGCTCATAAAAGCTGTCTGTCACCTTTTAGCCATTCTCCTTGCCACTTCCTTTTCGTAGCAGAGATAATGGGAGTGTTTCCTGCTAACTCCTGTCTCTCTGTGATAAATTGCCATGGTCTTTATTGGAAAGCATTGTATGGCTGCTCTTAGCGCTGTGATAAAGAGAGCGCTGTGAATCGGCTGCATTGTGTTTGGCTTCCTTTCAGCCAGGGCCACTCTGGACGCCCAGGACCTGATCTTCCTTCTGTGCCGCCCTCAGCTCGCCTTTGTATGGGAGGCAGGGATTTTTGTTTGTTTGTTTAAAGCCACCTTCACACTTTTCACATGGAGCTGTTGAAGGTCAGTGGGACCCATAAATCTGTAAATTGGGGTCTGCAGGTGCCCCATGTATTTTTTGTGCTTTCCTCCCTCTATTGACACAGTGCTGGAGCTGCCGTAGATGTCCTCGTGTTGGTGTTGTGCAGCATGGTCCTCACCCTCCCCAGCTAGGAACTCCCACCTCTCTGGGCAGAGGAGCTCTCAACCCCTGGTTATTTGCAGTAGTTCGAGCTTGTAGCAAGGGCTGTTTGTAGCCAAGCAGGAGTGGTTTGTTTCAGTTTGGGAGTTTTTCTTAGATCTTTCCAGTCAGTGACAAAAAAAAACCTGTGTCTGTATAGGTTAGCTTTAAAGTGATGTGAGGGGTCCTCTTTCTGAATTCCACAGCTTTCAGATTTGTTGTCTTTGTCAAGAAGCATATTTTCAGGTTTGCTGCCCACAAGACTGGGAGCCTTGATTCCTCAGGCTTTAGCTTATGGCCCATAACTTGGACAAAGAGTTTTTGTCTGGCCTATGCCCAGCACACATGCGGCTGCGTCTGGTAGTGGGACAGTTGTACAAGTGGCAGAGTAGTCACTGGCAAAACTATTGGGATAGTATTATTTGAACAGGTAGGAGGAGATCAACAAAGACAAATGCACATCTGAATGTGTAGGATGTGGGTGTGTTCATTCATCTAAAGCTAAGCAGCTCCCTGTGGCCAAATCAAAGGAAAGTGCTGGTGCAGGGTTTATCCTGTCTCCTTGGTTTCATCAGCTAAGTCACAGATAAACTGGGGGAGAAGGAAGGGCTGAGGCACACACAGAGAGCTTCTCAGCTAAGAGTGGGTTTTGTTGTGCGTGGCTTCAGTCCTTTGGGCTCATTTAACATGACATAAATTCCACCCCAAATGCTCTTTGTGGGCTGTCTAGTTTCCTTCCTCCCACTGAGATTTTTAATTAACAATCAAGGACCAAAATAACTGCAGTGCCATCTCTTAACTGTTGTTGAGGGAAGGGCTTGATGGTCTCTTCTCTGGGAAACAGTGGAGTTTATGCAAAAAATACAGAGTATATTAATTTCCTGTAGGATCTCAGGGAGAGTGGCTGTATCAGAGGGAGCATAGGTGGATGCTAAATTTAAACCACTGCACAAAAGATCTTTTCAAAAATAGATGCACTTCCTTAAAATTTATTTGGTCTTGTTTATTCAGCCCTCCTTGTGAGGGCCCCTGAGGTTTACAGAGCCTATCTGAATCTGACAGAAACAAGTAGAGGAGTGGAAAATTCAGTGTGATGAGAGCACCATGGGATGTGGTCATTTCTCCCATCACTTAGCTGTTCTTCAGAAGCAGATGAGCCAGGTCGGCCATAATTTACTGTGCTTGGGGTCACAGCTGTTTGGGGTTGTTCAGCCTGGAGAAGAGAAGGCTCTGGGGAGATCTTATAGTGGCCTTTCAATACCTGAAGGGGACCTACAGGAAGGCTGGAGAGGAACTGTGTACAAGGGCATGTAGCAGTAAGACAAGGGGCAATGGATTTACACTAGAGAAGGGTAGACTTAGATTGGACACTAGCAAAAAGCTCTTTACTATGAAGGTGGTGGAATGCTAGCACAGGTTGCCCAGGGGGTGGTGGGTGCCCTGTCCCTGGAGACATTCAAAGTCAAGCTTCGTGAGCCTCTGAGCAACCTGTTCTAGTTGGAAATGTCCCTGCTGGCTGCAGGGAAGTTGAACTAGATGATCATTAAAGGGTCCTTCCAACCCAATGCATTCTACGATTCTATGAGATACAGTTTGTGCTTATACAGGACATGAAAGTACAAATATCCTTCTGATCTCAAAGTTCTGGCATTTGGGATTGTTCATTTCCTTTTTCTTGAGCGTGTGTTTGGGATAGTGGATGCTTATGACATAAATAATCTGGAACTGATTCTGGAAAGTCTTTGTGAAGTTGAACAGCACTTGTTTTCCCTCTTGTAAGATGGTTTATAAACATCCTTTCCTGCCTTTACCTTTGCCTTACTGCCATGTTGAAGTTCCCTTCTGAGCCTGAGTCTGAAAATGGTTCAACAGGACTTGAGATAGAAGGCTGGTTTTGTTTTACTTTGTTACAAGGGGGCAATATTTCACAAGCAAGGGAATAATGTCAGAAGGACACAATCAAGCATGAAAGCAGGTCTTTAAATTAGCTTAGTGTTCCCTAGTAATTGTGTGGTGGGAGTGTAGCCCCAAGGCACAGCCTTTTCTAGATTTAATTATATAAAGGCAGAGGTGGATATCATAGAAAGCCATCAGTGAGGCTTGCAGTCATCTGAGTTTTTTTAAATGGCATTAAAGCTTGAAGTAGGATACTTCCATTAAAAGGGAATATGATCTCATTATGTGATTTAGATAGTGGTATGAGGCTGTAATGATGCTCTTTAATACATTCTTTCTAAAGAAAAATATCAAGGCAAGAACTGACCTTGAAGATGTGGCCTGCTTGCAGATGATGTAGCTGCATGCCTGTCAAAGCCTTGTCATGGCTTGAAATCTACAGTAGCTTTAGCTAAAGCATCTAAGAGAATTTCTCTTAGTTTCTGTGTACCAAATAACACATTTCCCTCACTGCCCTGGGCTTATCCCAAATCCTGTCACCCTCTGAAAAGGCTCACTGGAGCCTTCCTGCAGGCAGGAAAAATAGCAGATGTGTGCAGGGCTAGGTTCCCTCTTACCAAGTCCTGTCAAGGTGATGCCGTTGGGATGACCCTTACCACACAGCCTGGGGTCTGTAGCCCCTACAGCACCACTACAAACCCAGGGTTATTCACAAGCTATTCTTCTAAGTAGTCAGGTGCAGTTCAAAAGGATTGTGTGGAGGTCATGAGAGGGTGTTACTGACAGTCACAGTGCTTACAAACTTCAGAGGGCTCTGGGGTATCCATTCCCCAAGCAGTGTGTGTGCTCAGTTAGGGCTAATGACTGGAGAGCTCAGTGTGCCAAAGGTTAGTTATGCTTTGCCATTATGCAACTCATTAATGCTCTTCATAGGACTCAGAGACTTGCACCCTGAAATGCTCAGGCTTGGAGACATTGTGTTCACAGCATGCCTCAAACCAAAACTGTCACTGAAGATGAGCTATCAATATTAATAACTGCAATAAAAAGTAAGCAGGGCCCTTCAAATCTGCTTTTCAGGTGGAATTTTTTGAGTCATGTGTCCAATGTTTTCACCCTTGGGCCAAGTCTTATTTATATTGAAATTCATAACTGAGTGTTTATTTCAAGGCACAAAGATTTTAACACTGCTTCTTAGTGCCTAACCTCATACTGTACCCACACCTCCAGCACAAGCAGCAGGGACTCAGGGGTCATCTGAATTGCAAGTGAACTGTGATGGTGGCTTCTATCTGCTTACTTGAGCACCTGAGTAAGCTTCTCAGAAGCAGACATCAGTGTGAATTGCACAGTGATGTGGCCATGTGGTGCTGCTCGCCTGATTTCTCAGATAGAGTTTCTATGCTGCCTTGCCTGCCCTCCTACTGTAGCCCACGCTGTTAGCCCTGCTCCAGCTCGCTCAGAGGTAATTTATCTATGTGTGACTGAGCTGTGCTTATACCTTAATTTTGTTGTAAATCTATCTCCAACAGCCTCTTGATTTCACTGCTAAGAAGCAGCTGTGACAGCCATGTGAATCCTTGCATCATCTATATGAAACTTTAATTTAAAGAAGTATATAAGGAAGGCTGGGGAGGGACTATTTACAAGGTCTTGCAATGACAGGACTAGGGGCAATGTGTTTAAACTGGCAGAGGGAAGATTTAGACTAGATGTCAGGAGGAAGTTCTTTCCAGTGAGGGTGGTGAGGCACTGGCACAGGTTGCCCAGGGAGGTTGTGGCTGCTCCCTCCCTGGAGGTGTTCAAGGCCAGGTTGGACAAGGCCTTGAGTGACCTGTGCTAGTGGGAGGTGTCCCTGCCTATGGCAGAGGGTTGGAACTAGATGATCTTTGAGGTCCCTTCCAACCTTACCATTCTATGATTCTATAACTATTTCTAGATAACCAGAAATGCAGAGGCAGAGATCTGGGTTTCTCTCAACGTGGATCCATACTGGAATCTCTTGGCTAGTGTGTTAAAAAAACTGCATTAGGATATCAGTTGTGATCTGTGTGGGCACTTTTCCTCCAGTACATTACAGATTTGCTTGGCTGTACCTTATGTTTTGGTGCAAAGTCTTTGCTAATCTGCATTTTAACTTTGTTTTCCTACTTAATGCTAACTGGAGATAACACCAATAAATGAACTAGGTAAAAATACAGTGGGATGGATAAGCATTCAGGTGTTTGAGGTGTGCTTAACAGGTGTCATTTACCTTTTGATTATCTTCAGTAGAACATGGGATTAGAGGGCTGAAGAGGATTCAAAGCAAGCACCTTACCTTCCTACATAGACTGGTGCTTCAAGAAAATACCTTTGCACAAGCTTTACTTGGTAAAGATGCCTTCAGAAGCAGGGCTTGAAAGAGATTATGCAGAGTGTGATGTACAGAAAATAAAGTGAGGGGCCAAGACGAAGGTCTGAGGAAAGGTGCTCACTCCTGTCTTTCACGGAGTGCTGAAGGCTTTCTGATCCTCCCAGTAATGTAAGTAAACTCTTCAATTCTGCAAGCACTTGCTGTTGCCAGGGCAATAATTAATGTTGATGTACTAGTTGTAATTATAGCAAGTGAGCTATGATCTGTGCAGTTAGCAGGGGAAAGACCAGGGAAATTGCTAAGTCAGGAGAAGCCCCTCAGTGCTAGTGGGAGGTTTAATCTGCTTTGTTAAATTAATAGCCTTCTGTATAACAATCAATTTGCTGTTTAAAGGACAGAGGAGGTGGATGTAAAAATCATTAAGCATTCATTTCAGTGACCCACTCTGTAGTCTTAGCTAGCATAATGTTTACAGTGCAAATTGCAAGTGTTTTAAGATGAAAGAAAATACAAGGATTTGGTATCTAATACTTACTGCAATGTCTGTTTCTAAGCCATAAGGTTGCAGTGATCCCTTTCCCAAACACAACATGGCTTTAGTGATGAGCTGGTGTTTGCTCAAGAGAGATGTTTATTCAAACCAGACATGACTCTGAAGATAAGGGATTTTCTACATGTCAAATAAAAATGGTTTGCTCTTTGTGACCCTACCTTCAGGTTTCTTAGTCCCGGGATAAATAAGAATGCCCACAAGGAACGATTTGGGATGGTTTTTTTCCTCAGTGTAGGCATTCAGTGCCTGGTTTTCCCTGTAGTTGTTCTGTTTGTGGTCTTTGTACACAATGCTCACTGTAGAGAGAGATTAATGGTGAGAAGATTATGTGTGTTAAGTGTTGGTGGTGCCTAAAGCTGCAAACGTTCTGGTGTTTACAAAGGAAACATTAATTAAGACATTTTATAGAGAATTAAGGGAGGAAGTAGTTTTGTCTCCTGATTACTACCTAATTTTCACTGCCCAGTGCAGGAAAAGGCAGGCAGAGAAGCAGAAGGTGATAGAAAGAGGTTGTTGTTCTGTTCTCAGAGACAGCAAGAGCAGATTGCTGGGGGTGGCTGTAGTAGGCAATTTCTACAAAAACAGAACAAGAGAAGCAGCTCTAAGGATTCTTCAGGGCATGTGAGCTTCCAGTGAGGTTGTAGGGATGAAGTAGCCACACTCGGGAGCTTGCTGAAACAGCTGGGAGAAATCCTTCCTCTCATGTATAATCTTAGTAAAGCCATCTGTAGCTTCAGCTTTCCATAACTTCATTCCTTTGCTGCAGTTGGGTGTCTTTGGCAGCCTGTGGTATTTGGCTTTCCAGCTTGGACTGATCAAGCATGGCATGGAGCAGAGGGTATGGCATTCTTTAAGAAGGGAGCTTTCCTGCAGCATTTCAGTGTATTCATCCAGAGCATATGCAGGCTTTAAAGAGTGGGGCTCCATCAAGCTGTAGGCACTGGTTTGGGATCCAGCAGAACAGGATGTGTTCTAGGAGGAGCACACTAGGGACCATCACTGGTGAGGAATGGTCCTTTTACCAGCACCACAGAGGAGTAACTGATGCAAATAATTCTGGGAGTAGCCAACACTTAGTGTGAAGCTTCATTGCTTCGGGTTCCAGCTAACAAGATGACAGCNCTGAGCTGGTCCTGGCTCTCTTGGCAGCAGGCTGTCATGTGCAGGCAGGACGTCTTGCGGTGTGCAGTCTGGGCATGGTGTCACGCTGGCTGTGCAGGCCCAACGCGTGGAGGCGTCAGAGCCTCAGCAGGCACGGGCACAATAGCAGAGCGAGAGAGGAGCGAGAGAGAGAGGTTGTGCTACCTGCTCATCCTTTATATATTTCAGCCCGAGACTGATGGGCCTTTGGACATAGATTAGCCAATTAGGATGGCAGTTTGCCCAGTTTGCCCATATTAGGTGAAGCTGGGGCTTTTGTGGCCACCACCCCCAGCACAGAAGGAGGTGGGGGGGCAGGGGGGCATGCCTGGGCAAGCCAGGACATGTACAAGCCCACCTTGGCCCTTTTAGGCCTACTGCGACACAGCTCCAAACGCTCAGTGCCAGCTGTATTGTGCTTGTTTGACCAAGCCCCTAACCAAAAAACATGGATTAGGTAGAGGAAAAGGGAGAAAAATGTTGCACAGACATATTTCACTGCACCAGGTTTTCATAGAATCATAGAATGGTAAGGTTGGAAGGGACCTCAAAGATCATCTAGTTCCAAACCCCTGCCATAGGCAGGGACACCTCCCACTAGTACAGGTCACTCAAGGCCTTGTCCAACCTGGCCTTGAACACCTCCAGGGAGAGAGCAGCCACAACCTTCCTGGGCAACCTGTTCCAGTGTCTCACCACCCTCACTGTAAAGAACTTCCTCCTAACATCCAGTTTCAATCTCCCCCCTGCCAGTTTAAACCCATTGCCCCTTGTCCTGTCATTGCAAGACCTTGTAAATAATCCCTCCCCAGCCTTCCTGTAGGTCCCCTTCAGATCCTGGAAGGCTACTCTAAGGTCTCCTGGAAGCCTTCTCTTCTCCAGGCTGAAGAGCCCCAACTCTTGTAGCCTGTCCTTATAGCAGAGCTGCTGCAGCCCTCTGATCATCCTTGTAGCCCTCCTCTGCTCCAACAGTTCAATGTCCTTCACTGTGGATGTTTTATTCAACTGTTAGTAGGTTGCTTGTCCAATTGCCTATTTTATAAATAGGTATTTTAGGAATAGCTTCCAGAAACAGATTTCACAGACTTTCTGGATTGATTGTGGTTGATCAGGGGCTGTAAATCACCAGTGCACCCCTGCTTTTTACACTTTTTTACACTGTTTTACACTGATTTACATTTATTGAGGATCTGTACTGATGTTTTTCCTTGCGAGTACCTAGCTAGAAATATGTCTGCTAACAATTTGCCTTCTCTTTTCATTCATGAATTTTTTGCCTCCTCAGGGTTAATTGAATCAGGAACTGTCACTATCTTTATATTTCATTTTCTTTATCGATGCGGATTCTGGAGTGAGTGACTGCTCACTGTGAATACAAAATATGCTCTAATTTGATTTCTGGGAAATATTTAGTGACCAGAGAAAGAGAAGGTTGTTTGAAACAAGCTTTGAATAAATTAAGAGCTCCCCCCCACCTAACTTGTACCGCCTTCTTGACTATACAAAACCCTTAATTAACTATTTATAGAGAGGTGCGTGTTTCCAATCTATTTTAAAATCCTGGAAATTAGAGTAAGCAAACCAATCTACCCACCAGTTTGCAGAGGGTAGGGGCAGGATAATGTCTACACAGTGTTTAGCTGTGTTGTAATTATATTTTGGGAACATAGGAAATTTCAAGATGGAGCCAGGAAAATTCCATCCCCAAAAGTCTCAGTGCTGATGCTGAAAGCTGCCACTATCTTCCCAGCAAGCACAAAAGGCCAAAAATACAGGGCATGAAGGATGCTGGGGTCCTGGAGTGGGTCTAGACAAGGGCAGTGAAGCTGGTGAAGGGTCTGGAGAACAGGGCTGCTGAGGAGCAGCTGAGAGACCTGGAGTTGTTCAGTCTGAAGAAGAGGGGGCTGAGGGGAGTCCTTCTCAACTCCCAGAAAGGAGGTTGGAGACAGGTGGGAGTTGGTCTCTTCTCTCAAGGAACCAGTGATAAGACAAGAGGAACGGCCTCAAGTTGCACCAGGGAGATTTAGGTTGGACATTAGAAGAAATCTCTTCCCTGAAAGGGTTCTCAAACACTGGAACAGGCTCCCCAGGGAGATGGTTGAATCCCTATCCCTGGAGATACTTAAAATATGCAGAGATCTGATGCTGAGGGGCATGGTTTAGACTTAGTAGAGTTAGATAATGGTTGGAGTCAATGATCTTAAAGTGTTTTTCCTACTGAAATGATTCAGTGATTCTCCGAAAGGCATCTCTGCACCAGCACTGATCACCTGTACATCTATCTGTTAGTCACTGCCTTCACCTAAAATGGGTCTGGTGCCAGAAGAGGAGAGCACTGGCAGATCCCATTTGCTTTCATGGTAGCCATGAGGTTTGCTGATAAAATAATTCCTATCTTTGCTCCATTGCTCCTTGATTGGCTGTTCCTGAAGCCACCTCAGAGTGCAAGTCCCGTTGGGCAATTACACCCTGTTAAGTTCAGCACTTTCACTGCCCTGTGCTTCATGGGGATTTTACATGGGCTTTTTACCTGCTGTATTTTTCATTTTTTAAAACATAAAGTGGTCTCAAAGCCAAGGTTAGCAAGAAGTTTATTTCTTGCTGCTGAATTATTTATTCCTATTTAAGATCCGGTGGACAGCCCACACTTAATAGACCATTACTGCTTAAAGATCTGTCACCATGAAAGGCAAAGTCCTGAGAAATGCTGTGTTTAGTGGCTCTGTCAGTACTCAGAGTTACCTTTCCTTCACTTTTATGATCACAAATAGAAGGTCAGAAGTGACCTGAGTTGCAGACTTCAGGGTGCTTTAATCTACCAACACTAACAACCAGATGAATTCGTGCAAGAGCTACAGTGAAGATATTTTGTGGAGAGGTTAGATTTCTAGGAGACCTTATGGATTCTGCAGCAGCTGCTGTCTTCAGCTCAAGACACCTTCTAGGACAATTCTCCATCTCACCTGCTGGGTTTTGAGGGAAGGCTGGGGCAGTGTTGCCTTATATTGCATAAGGATTTTGGTAACATCATGTCAGTTCTTGGCCTTCTGCAATTCTGGCCCGGTTTTGATTTTTTCCCTGAGCCCCCGCAGAACTGGTTTCCATGCAGCATCTGCCATGTCTTGAAGCAGCCTCCAAAATACTGATTTGGGCTTCAGAAAAACAAACTTGTCTTCAAACTAGCCATGAAAGATTTGAAGCTCAAAAGCATTAATCTTTAGAAGTCTTTTATGGTTGCTTATTTCCTATCAGATACTTCATCACCAGTGAATTTTTGTTTGATTTCTAGGTCACATATTAATGGTATCAAAGTACAAGCTTATGTTTTTTGAATCCTCCAGAGTCTCTTATCTACCAGAGGTGATTCTGAGCAGAGGCAGGGTTATTTAGGTGTCTAAAGAGCACTGTTGTGAAAACACTGAACACACTTTCCTGTTGCATCCCTTTGGCCCCTGGCATGTTCTGTTCAGCATCCCCTACAACTCTCGCAAGCTTTATGTATCTTGAGGCCAGCTTGGGCAGGCAGACCTCTACAGCAAGTATCTTACTGAGCAAGGAGATAATGAAGCCTCATTGTGTTATGGATGTGTCACTTGTGCTGGATTCACTGATTGGATTCATAGTACTGCCCTTCTCTCTGAGGACAACAGTACAGTTTCCCTCTTTTCTTTAGGCATTGATTCTCACAGAGCAGTTAAGAAGTTAATATATTCATATTTTCTAAGCCTGTCAGATTTCCTTGACTTTTGCCAACTGTACAAAAGATATTGAGAGGGAGGATAAAACAGGTAGAGATGCAGACAGACACACTTTTGGAAACCAAGCCAGATATTTCATGTATACTGTAGAATCTTAATAGTGAGAACTACATTTTCTCCCACCAAGGAAAAATGTCTGGTGTCTAAAAAACTCTAAAACAAAAGAGAAGTCCTTTTCTCTGATTTTATTCTGCACTGCATGATGAGGTAAAATCTTGTAGGTTGAGTCTGTCCATCTCAGCCTTTCTCTGAAAAAATGCCTTAGTAGTCTAAGGTGCAGTCTCGGGGGAGCTGCAGGCCAGTAATTCTTTTCTTTTACCCAAAATAAAGGAAAAGTGAGTTGAATTGCATGCACACCAAATAGCAGAGTGAATGAAAGACTCTGCTGCTGTCACCTTGTAGCTGGAGTGAAAGCCCTGAAAATGTGGATGGCACAGAGACACATCTCTGATGCTGCCTCTCAGGGACCTGCTGTCACTGGAGGTCCTCTGCCAAAAATGACCCAGCTAAGAGGAACTTAGTCAAGCTGATCTTTGTGGTCAAACAGAGATGAGCTGCTGCCAGCAGTTTGTATTAAGATATGTAAGACAAGAGCCAGAGCAAATTATGGAGTGAATAAAAGACTCTTTCCTTTGTTACTGCTCAGTGACTGTTCCCAGTTGAACGAAGTATCCAGATTTCTCCTTGTCAAGCCTGTGGCTTAAATAAGTGTGGAAATGAGAGAGCATCAGCAGAATAATTCTGTCATTTATCCTGTGGTTGAGTAGTGTGAAGTAATAGGTGATGGGAACATTGGAGCAGTTGGTCTCTCTGCATAGTAAATATAGCAGCAGTTGAAAGAGGTTGTGACCTGGTGCATGGCCTGCCTTTAGTGTCTGGAGGAGTTCTACCACCAACACCAACATGAGCTGGCTGACAGTATTCCACTGACATGGTATTGCTGAGACAAAATGATGCTGAATGCAGCCTTTTTGTTACCCTGTCCAGAAAAGACTCCACCAGGAGAGCAGAGTGTAAGAGCTGGATGGACAGCTGGTTTATGTTTGCAACATGTTCCCCAGCCTGCTTTCGCTGGAGGGACCTGGGAATTCTGAACACCTTCCTCACCCTTGCCAGATCACTGCTTTTGGGGGGAGAATCCCACAGATCTGTTTTTGCTCTGAGCCAATTACGAGCAGTTCCAGAGGCAGAGAGCTGAGATGGCTTTTCTGGGAACAGGGGCAGAAAATAGCTCGGTGTTAGCATTCCAAACCCAACTATTTAGACCTGGATTATTTTTAAATATTGTGCTTTCAGACTCATAACTAGCTGCATTTTCCTCTGCTCTCACTTTCCTTTTTTTTTTATAGCTGGCTTTAATTTTGTATCTTCTCTCCACTCCATGGTATGCAACCAAGAGTATCTGTGCCAAAAAAAAAAAATGGTTATTTACATTGCTTAATGTTAGGGAGCTAGCTGCATTACCTGCTGCTTCACAGATGCTGTTGGCTGCAACAGGAACCTGGGGACTTTCTGAGCCCTGGCACATGTTTGTAGGATGGTTTTGTTGGGCAGTTGAATTGATCAGAGGCAGGGCAGGAATGAGTGGAAAGAGCTGCAGCCACCTCATTTCACCTGGCTGTCACCACACATCATCAGCCTGAAACAGCCAGTGCCGTGGGAGGTTGGTGAAATGCTGCTGCTGAATCACAGCCACTTTCATGGGGGAACATGGTAACAGGTTGGGATTTTAGGGAATATTGTGTCCTCAGAGCACTGCACAAACATTAATTCATCCTTCATCCTCTTCCTATTGCAGCTGTGTGGCCTGGGGGAGTCCCATTTTCAGGCTACCCTCAGCTGCTAGCAGGTAGCCCCTTATTTGGATGTTACAGAGCCTCTCATCTGGTGGCTTACCCATTCCGGCTTGGTGGGATGGGTTCAAAAAGATCTGCTGCTCAGAGTGGGTTTGGTAACTCATTTTTTGTTGGAGTCCAGACTGGCTTAGATCAAATTAAGCACTTGGGCATTGAGGTAATCTGCTGGAGGAAGGAAGGTGCAGATCCTCTTTTGCCTTGTAAATCATGGCTGGTTTATAAAGCAGCTGCAGGCTGCTGTGTCAATAAATGTAAAACAAGCTGAAAACCTGAAACATTGGCACTGCCTTCTTCAGGGATTACCAAGGCAGGTGGAGGAACAGAGCAGCAGGGGAGGTTCTTAGACTGCGACACATTTGCGGCAATCCCACATGCATTGTCTCAGCTGTGAAGGCTGAGCTGCGGGAGCTCACTGAGGGCTCCCTATTAAACCAGGGCCTTCGGGTCAGTGCAAGCACTGGGGCAGTACTGGGAACAGGAAGGGCAGGTGTGCTGCTGTGAAAAGAAAAACAGTAGTGATGTCTGCTTCACTCATAGGCTTGCTGAGATGTATAAAAACAGGGGCACAAATACAGATAAAATACAGATAGAGTCTCAGTCTCTCCGGGAACTTCTTGTACTCTCCTCTCTGCTGTGTAACCTAACTAACCACTCTGCTTCTAACCCCCCTTGCCCATCCTCCAAACTCACCTTGCAAATAAGGCAAACCCTGGGGTAAGGTAGAGGGGTGGGGAGAAGGTGGAAGGGTGGTTGGGAGCCCCTCCTGGGGACTCTGATTTCTGGGAGGGGGATTGTGTTTCTGTATTACCTTTAACTTGTATATTTCTGTAAATATTCCTGTATATTGTGTATATATCTGCTTGGATATTGTGCTAAGCTGTAAATAGAGCTTCAGTCCTTAACTTCCATCTGGCTGAGTCTAGTCTGGGTGATTTTATAAAGTGTGGGGGGGAGAGTAACTCCCAAACCATCACAGCAAGGCAGAGTGCTTTAGCCCGTGCTCAGCCCATTTTCCACCTATTGCCACTCAGGTCACCTCACATGCCTGCAAGACCTGCCTTCCCAAACTGTACTGCAACTCTGGGAAACCTTTTCTTCTTTGCTTTCCCAGTAGCCTAAAAGAGATGGAAAAACTTGGAGATTGTTTTGAGAAAATGTGTATCTTCCTAAAGAGGTTTTCTTAGTGCAGTAACTGGCCCTTAAGAAGCAGCAGATCTTGTAGTCTGCAATGCCCACCAAAGGCTGGTTTAACACTTCTTCCTGCTAGCAAGAGCCCTGCCTCTGGCTGCACATGGGGTGAGAATGAAGCTTGTAAGTCAGGAAGGAGACAGTCATAATATCTGTTTGTGATGGGTAAGAAAGAACTGCTTGTTAGATGGATATAAAAGAAACCTTTAATTCCAGCCAGGATAGTCTAACATGGTAGCCAAGTGGTGCTAAAGAGCACATTACCACCAAGCTCTAGTATGTGATGCGTGGGGAGGCTTTTGGGGAGACAAATGCTGCTCTTTACCCTCACTGAGCAGCAAGATTTATCTTACTGATCAAACTGCAAATCTGATCTAAACGATATTTTAAAGAAAGCCAAAATTAGTCGTGTGTGCTGTAACTGGAGGGCAGGAGTGCCACTGACATTACCTCTGCTTGCTGCTCTCTGCAACCATTGCAGCTGGTCTTCCCCCTATGCAGCTCGCATTAAATGTGGATTTTGCAGAGATGGTGACAGCAACAGAGTTGTATTTATGGAATAGACTACAAAACCTTAAAAGCAAAAGAAAAACAAGTGAATTTTAGCTACTGTGCACCGGATAGACCCAATGAGTAGCTGTTGTCCTGGATAGATCCTTGTAGGTAGGAAGATGTTATGCTGCCTGGATTCACTGAGGAGCAGTGTCCTGTTTCCCTGCAGTTTGCAAACACTAAGAGTCAGCAAATCAGTAATTGTAGCTTCAAACTAATATCACTTTCTTTTTTCTCTCTCTTTCTTTTTTTTTCCTGCATAGCCTTCTGGCATTCTATAAAAAGATCTGGCACACTACCTAGGATTAGGTGGCTTTGAAGCAGCAGAGTCATCTGGGTGTGAAACTTTGATTTCCTGTGTCTTGAAATGAACTGTTACTTCTATCTTTCCCTTTCAGAAAACCCCCACAGCTCATGCCATGAAGGAGGAGAACTTTCTTCGTCGCAGGTTCTCCCTCTGTCCAGCCTCATCCACCCCTCAGAAGGTTGATCCTCGCAAGCTGACTCGCAATCTGTTCTTCGGGACTGACAATGACATCTACCCGCTCAGCCCAGGTTGGTTTCTGTGTGTCAGTGCAGAAAGCAGCACGTCTCAGCTGCTTGACTGCAAGTGGATACTGCAGCATGCTGCCAGGAGACAGAGAAGCAAGTTAATGTGGAAGAGAGAGAGAAGCTATTGTGAGCCACGTGTTCATGGATCCCAGGGAGTTTGGCTTTCATGATGCTATTGTCTTTCATTGCCACGGTGTTAAGTGGGAGTGGAAGGCATCAGAGCTGAGGCTTATAACCATTTGAATGCCACATGGCCTCACGTTTCCAACATGACTAATGTTTGCAGGTTTGAGGGGCTTCATCCAAAGCCTTGGGCTCGTTTAACAGTTTTTGGCCCCATTTGCAGATGTCGAATGGCAGGTTTCCCTCTTTGACTTTAGAGCCCAGGATAAATATTACAAAAGCAGACCTTTTTGTGGTTAATGTTCTGTAAATATCTGCAAGCACTACAGGTACCAGGGACCTTGACAAGTTGCAGTGAACAGCAGTCTGGCTTTAAGTGTTCTCTTTATTTTTTCCCTTGAGTTTCCCAGCACCCTTTTTGGAGGAAACTGAGCTGCATTTTGTTGTTTCAGACTTTGTTGCTCACAGTAAACATTTGAGGTTTTCCTTGATTGCAGTCGGCAAACAATGCTTCACTTCGAGTTGGTAAACAAATCCTTCAGGGACCATTCACAAGTTTGTGGAGCTGTCATTTGCAGCTGCCACGTCAGTGCTAAATGATCAAACCTCACAGCACCTTCATGAGCTCCCAAAACACTGATACCTGCAGAAAGAACGTAGCGTCCGTCAAAAGATTTCAGTGTTCATATAGCTCTTAACACCCTACAGACTCTCTGGACTTTGCATGATGTAGAGCAAAACTAGGTCTGGGTTTTCTTGAGCTAATTGTCTTTAAGTGCAAAGGTTTAGAGAGCCTCTGATTTCGCAGGTATTTCTATTTGCGTCTGCATCAAGGCAATGGGGAGCCTATTTTCAGCAGTGCTGACTAATCCTGGCTGTCACTGAGGTGGCTGGAAGCTTCAACAACCTTTTGGTAATCAAATTGAAAGCAATTTAAAATGGGACACCTAATGTTTCAGACATTTCAAACCTGCAGGGAGTTCTGAAGCTTAGATTTTGCCCATTCCTCAGTTCTTAACAGCATTTTCAGTGCTAAAAAAGTTACTGACTTCCTCACTGAGGTATTTCAGTGCTGCAGTCCTTCAGAAGCCAAGTAAAGTGGAGCATTTCAGTGTAGAGGAGGTAGCTGCAAGAGCTTGTCTGTTCCTCAGCTTCCTCCATCACCTTGTTTCTCTTTGCTCCCTGCTGGCAGCCAGACCAAACAGCCTTCTCTGGGCTCAGCAGTGCGAGTGTCTTTCAGCCATGCTGGAGCTTTTGTTGTTAGCACAGTTCTTCTGAGTAACCTCCAGCACTGGTGTCAGCAAGGGCAGCAGCTCTCTGTGCTGCAAAGGAAGAGCATAGGCCAAAGAGTTTGTAAAGGAGAGAATATGCTTTTAAACAAGCAGAAGTTACTGCTTCAGCCAGGAGATTTCTTGCAGAGAGTGGGGTTTTGTCTATCCATTTTTTTTTCCTCTCCTTTGATTTCTTTCCTGGTCCCCACAAAGCTGCCTTGTCTATTTTTTCCTCACATTTCCCATAAGAAGTAACTGTCACTCTTCACATTCCATTACCATTTCCCATGCTGAGCTCTCCTGTCTCTGCTTTCTCTCCTTTCACTCCTTTGCTTCTTATGCCTCATTTTCCTCTGAGACTCGTATGCTTCCCCTCAGCTCTGTCCCTCTGAAGGATGCTGCTACCACCATAGACAGGCTACAGGTCTATGTCCATAAGCTACATCCAGTACTTATGTGTCCTGCATTTTGATCTGTTGTTTTACATGAACTTCCAGTTCTTTTCCAGTGATCCATGTTTTGCTGCCTGATCCCAGCAGATTTGCTCTAAGAGGGCGCTGGGCTGATCATTTTGGGTGCATGCTGTGGGCAGTGTGGGCAGCAAAGCCCAGTGATTGCCTGCCAGGAATTTGGTGGGTTATGAGGTGGCTGGAGCTGTAGGTCTCACAACACCAACAGCCCAGGGTTAGCCCTTCAGTAATGAAGGTATGCAGATTCAGTGAGAAGAAGTGACAGACTTTACACCTTGTGGAAGCTATGCTCAGTTCAGTGAGAGGTGTTTTTTTAAAGGAAACATATGGGAGATGCAAAGGACACTATCTGAAATAACACCTTGGGCTTTCTGCCTCTTGCTTGCACACAAAAATGCTGATGATTCTGGTAACTAAAAGAATTTTGAGGAAGACATTTTCTTTTTATAGGAAGTTCAAAAAGTAAAGAGACAAGAGTTCACATTCCTTGCCCTCATCTGTCTTTCACTTAGGAATAAGGAGAGAGGGTAGGAAATACATTGGAGGTGTAGCTAGAACTTTTAGAGTCTCTGTTTTTGACTAGACTGCAAGTTACAGAGTCACAGAGGTTATCTGCATCCTAAGAGATGCAATTCCATGAATATGGGAATTTTACTGTGGTAGATACACTGAACTGAATTTCAGTCTGGTGTATACTTTGAGCCATGTGGCTGCTATTTACAGCAGTAGCAGGTTCTATTTGTGATAGTTTTGCCACACACCAGAGCCTGTATTTCTTCTTGTAGCTATCCAGGTACTCTATGAGAAAGCCTGTAAAATAACAGTTTGTGCTGCGTGAAGCTAACCAGGAATTCCTCAGTAATCCAGTCTCTTTGCTTCCTGTTGCCACTGATTTGTCATGCTTGCTGTATCTTCAGAAAGAGGAAAGGCAAATGCACCTGTAGGATTGATACCCAGCAGAAAACAAACAAAAAGGGCATAGTTACTGTTCTGGAAAGGAACCAAATATTTATTTTTCCTGTGCATGGGAATAATGGGATAAAAAAAGATGTCAGTAATTGTATTCTGTAACCTTGAGATGGGGTGTTGGCAGTTTTCTTCACAATGTGGTAAAGACTGTTTCCACAAGCACCACTGATTCCCTTCCCCAAATGTTTTTTGTTACTTGATGCAAAACCTTTGGGCTACTTTGAGGAGGACACTTCTTTGCATGCCCTGCTGGCAGCCAGAAATCTTAAGTCAGGAGAGATTCAGCTCTGTCTGTGTTGTGGGCATTATGTTTTCTTGATCAGAAAGATAAGAACTTGAGCTTCTATAGCCAGTTACTGTTTAGCTGCTTTTGTGTTTTTATGTGGTTTTCTGTTTGGTTACTCAAGACACCTATGTCTGTTACACTCTGGGTGGAACTCTCACTTTTGGGCTTTCTATGCACTTAACTCTGTATGTGGGATTTTGAGAAGCTCACAGAATAGAACAGAATCAACCAGATTGGAAGATACTTCCAAGCTCATCCAGTCCAACCTATTACCCAGCCCTATCCAATCAACCAGACCATGGCACTAAGTGCCCCATCCAGTCTTGTCTTGAACACCTCCAGGGATGGCGACTCCACCACTTCCCTGGGCAGCCCATTCCAATGCCAATCACTCTCTCTGTGAAGAACTTCCTCCTAATATCCAGCCTATACCTCCCCCAGCACAACTTGAGACTGTCTTGTTGTTCTTTTGCTGGTTGCCTGGGAGAAGAGACCAACCCCCGCCTGGCTACAACCTCCTTTCAGGTAGTTGTAGACTACAACATCACACATTGTTTTGATGAAGCTTGCTTTCCACACAAGGGCTGGCCCTCTGCTGCACAGCTGCAGCAAGTCTGCTTGAGAAGGACAGCAGGTAGCTCTCCTGAAAAACAGCCTTTCCCTCACAAGTGCTGATAAGCTTAATGAGTTCTATGAAGGAATCAGTATGCTGCTCCATAAACATATCATACATGTCCTTGTAAATTATGTGGTAAGAGTGAACAGTTGCATGTTCCCACTTTTCATAATGCTTTGTGAGCAGGATGGTGCAGAACCTCAGCAAACATCTCATTGTTCAGGTTCAAACCCTTTTGACTGGATTGCTGAGAGGAGGCAGAAATCTCTCACGTTCAGGCTTTTTGTGCTTGGAGTGAAGCCTTCTCTAAGAACTGAGACATAATAAAAGGTGGCTGGGATCTCTGTTATGCTAATAGATGCTGTTCCCTCCGAGCAGGCAGCAGCTGATGCCCATTAACTTGACTTGAACTTTCAGACCATATGTTACTTGCCCATACAGGCGCAGAAAAAGCTCCTCATGGGAAACAAGTACAGCAGCTACATGGCTTTGTGACTTTATTCCAACCTTCTCTGCCTCTGCTGGGGAGAGTGGAGGCTATAGAGAGGAAAATGCCATTAGAGAAAGAAAAAGTATGGCAGTACAGGTCCTAATCCATGGGCAGCAGAGCTTGTGGCTGTCTCACTTGTCATGGTAGCACAAGGGCTCTGTCAGCTATGCAGTCACTTGGGATTTTCTGCTTCCCATAGACATTAAGTTTCCCAGTGATTTATATAGGGCTCAGTGTTTCAGGGGGAGGAGTGATGGCTCAGAAACTGGGTTAGGATACAGGTTCTCTGTTGCACCACCTCCTGTGTGACTATGTAGGTCCTTCCTCTGCTTCAGCAGCCCACTTGAGCACCACATGTGCTGCCCTGCTTCTCCTGGGCTTGAGAGTGTTTGCTTTCTGTGTCATCACCATGCCATGGGGTGAGAAGCACATCTGAATCCCCCTCCACCCTTAGTCACCATGTGGAAAGTTGAACACCTTCCAGGGACAGTTGTCCCACAATGTCTTTTCCTAAAGTTAAGAGCTGATACACCTAACTGCCTGGTAATGCCTGTATAAAGGGCATGGGTTTTGTCAGAAATCCTGTGCCGCGGTTGCGGTTCTGGTGACAGTGGATGTGCTGGTCTTGCACACGTCCCGTGGTGGAAATGCAGGACATGGCCGTGAGGATATTTGTTTTTCAGTTAGCTTCTGTGGCTGTCTTTTCTGATGGTGCTTGGCTTCTTAAATGGCTGCTCTGAAAACTCCAGGAGATGTTATAGCTTCTGACACATCTGTGACACATTTGTGTCAAATTCTGCTGACTTCAGGAGAATCAGGAATTTTCTTGCTGGTTTTGGATTTGGTGGTGGTTCCAAGACTGGCCTACAAAATCAGGAATTTCCTTGCTGGGTTTGGATTTGGTGGTGGTTCCAAGACTGGCCTACAAAATCAGGAATTTCCTTGCTGGGTTTGGATTTGGTGGTGGTTCCAAGAATGGCCTACAGAATCAGGAATTTCCTTGCTGGTTTTGGATTTGGTGGTGGTTCCAAGAATGGCCTACATGGTTCAAAAACATTTTTAACAGTTCCCACGTTGGCAGTGTGCTACCAGTGGATTGTATTTCACCATCTCAGTGGTTCTTTACTGTGTCCAGTCTTCCAGAGCTCTGACTGCTGACAGCTTTGAGAAGAAAACTACGGTGCAGCTGGGTAACAACGATGGTCCTAGGGCTGGAAAACTAGGCTCAGCTGATGCTAATCTTTGGCTTTTTTAAATAGAAGCTCTATGCTTTCTTTTACTGTAAGGACATGATTACAGCTGGCAAAAAAAGTACAGAGTTTATCATTACATTTTATTGCTTGGGCCAGGGCTGTGCATACTCATACTAGTATATAATATGTTTAATGTACTGCACGTGTAGGATGTTTGGGTAGCGGAAATACATCTCCACAGTGATTGGGAAATGTCATAGTGTTCATAAATGCTACTTGTTAGTTGAAAATGATTCTTACTTTAACAAATAACTTGATCAGAAGACATTGATCTCCTGCAGGGTTGCTTTTTTTAAATTTAGTTTTGCTGTTCTGTCTTCTGTAATGTTTTCTGATCCTGCTTATTACTTGTCAAACAAACCTGCTATCAAGTGCATCTGTGTGTAGTTGCCAGATACTGACCAAGGAGGATGAAGTCTTGAATAGCTGCTTATTAACTGAATTCCATTTATTATTTGCATTGAGTGAGACATGGGGTATGTAAGAAAAGAACAGACTGTGGTAATGTAATTAAAGACTGCACCATAATGCAGACATGGAAGGGAGATGATTAAGGATGCATAAGCAACCTTATTTCTGGATTTTTTTCTAGCCTTCATATGCTGGACTTTGAAACCATAATATTGGTTTACCACAGTGTTTTTGAGACCTAACTTCTAAGCAGCACTTGTTGCATTGCCCAAGTATGTGGATCCAGACTATTTCAAGCTCTGCAAGATCCTTCTCTGTGGTCCTCGTGTGCTTGCTCCTGCTTATGACAGCTTCTCTTGCTTGTTGTTAGCAGTAGCCCTTCCAAGGCCATGATTAGCCATGGTTTTGCACAGAATGTCTCAGATTCTGAATCACTTTCATTTGTTGTAGGAAAAGAAGTGGAAGGAAACAGCCCATCGGCACTGAAGGATGAAACACCACAGACTCCAAACTCCATTAGTAAGGTACAGTGGAATAGGGATCCATCCCTAGGCTCGCTTTCATTTCCTTTCTGGCTGTTATTAATTGTTCTTACACTGTCTTTTTTTATTTTTTTATTAAACTGGCTGAGAAAGCCTCCCCCTCTGTTCCTGCAGGCATTGTGCATGCATGTTTTCAGAGGATGAAAAGGGGTGGGTTTGCATGGTTGGGATGACAGAAAAGCTCACACTTTCCTCTGACATGATAGCACCTACCACAGAAGAGCTGTGCTTATTTGGGCTCATTTGGCAGTAATTAGATATGAATAATTATGGTTGAAAGGTTGATTTTGTCAGCAGAGGTGTCTCCTGCTGTTCCTGATCATCAAGGCAATCATAAACCTTAATTGTTTTGGAAGAGAAAGCTGTAATATTTAGTGTAGTGCATGGCATCTGAAACTGTGAGTCAAGATCCTGGAAGAGAGCTCTGGGAATTAGTGTAGTGGGATAGGAATGCAAACTAACCAATTTCCTGAACACATTTCCAGATAGCCTGTTATGGAGAGGTAAAAACTGCATCCAAGGACCTGGGTGTTCAAAACGTGGCTCTACATTTAGAGTTACTGTGTGCCTGGGTTTGATTTCCTGTAGAGATGGAACCAACCTTATAAGTTAGATCTGGCTTTGAGATTCATGTACAGGCTTTGTTGGCTGCAGCTTACTAATGTATTTCTAGAGAGTAACTAGAAATAGAAGCAAAGCCTGTTAATAAATTTTTAACTAAATTTATTCAACTATGAAGCTATAAAATGCAAATGGCACCAGCTGAAATGAAAATATAACTTGAAGGAAGCAGCTGCAGACAAGTGGTTTTTCATAATACATGAAAATAGGCTCTGCAGCTTCAAATACATTTGGCTGTGGTTGCCTGGTGCTTGCAGGTTGTACAGTTGGGGTGCTCTGACAGAGGTCAACATGGGGAGGTGATGATGAGAAGAGCTTTGGGAGCATGTAATAAGGGCTTGTGTACATGTCCTCTGCTATTGCTGGAACTTGGCAAGCTGCAACCCACACTTGGGTTTGGTTTTTCATGCAGGTTCCTCATGGAAACCCAGCTTCCCACTTATTTTGACAGTGGAGAAGGCCAAGGACCAGGTACCTGCACCCAGGGCTTTGTTTTAAAGCCAAATGTTTTGTGTGCCTGCAAAAGACTGGTGTTAAATTCCCAGTGACTTAAGAATGTAAAGAAGAAGGACCTTTCTGGACAGCTCAGAGCACTGACATGTCCAAAAGGGAGTATGATTTCTAAGATGCAGTTTGATTTCTGAATACAAGAGTAGGAGTTCATTTATGAGAGGTGTTGGGGTAAGAGTGTGTCTCAGCTGAGTTTTCCCAGCCTCAGGGCCTGCCTCGCTATTTAGTTTCCAGCAGGTGTGCTTCTGAAAGAAGTACCCTTGGAAGATTTGTATGCCCCTCTAGATTTCTGCCATGCTTTGTGTGCACCTGGGAGGTGTTGGTGAGTCTCCCTTTGGCAGTGTCAAGAGCAGTTGTTAAGGAGAGATAAGTGAGAACGCAGGTGTCCAAACACCTGTGTCAGATTTGTGATTCAAAACAAATGGGAGTCTGAAGCCGGACAGGAGCTTTGCTTTCACTGACCCAAGACTTTTTTTACAGTAGCCAAAATTGCTCTGAAACATCAATGGACTAAAAACAGATATGAGGACTCCAAAACATCAAACTTCAACTTGCCTAATTGTTTACAGTGCTGCAGGCAGTTGCTTTTGCTACCTCATGGGCCAGAGCTAGGTTTATCTTTCCTGCCTGAATGTTCTGCTTAGGCATGAGATTTGATGCAGAGACTCTCAGCTTCACTGGACTTGTGCCTGCCATTATCACTTTGCTTTGCTTTTTGCTTTGCCTTTATATGTTGCACACCACTGTGTTCTTCTCCAGACACAAAACTTTTCTGCTGTCTGGCTTTGCAGTGTCTGTGACAGTAGGGAGTCCCCATTAGGAAATGTCTTGTACCTTAAATATCAAGGCAAACTGACAGACAGTTTGCTTAATATTTTGTTTTTCACATCCACTTGGCTCTAAGGCTTTATAATGAACTTACTGTCAGGTGTCCAGAACTGTAAGTAGGGATCTGTCACAGCATTTCAGTTTAAAAATAAATAGCAATTCCACCTACTTGGACCAAAGGAAAGAGTATGCTAATTGGGTTGTGTTTAGATTCCTGATAGCAGGAGGGAAATAATTTTTAGAAACTAAACTGTGAGGTGTGCAGGTTTAATTACTGGATTCAAAAGTAAATGTCCTAGGTAACAGATTCATGCCATGAATGCTTAACTCTTCTTTTGGCACAGTGCATATAACTAACCTTGTTGGAAATCAGTGTCCCTTCAGCAGCACTGCTTTGATGTCCCACACCACACTGGCTCTTCTCATCCAGAAGGAAAGGAAAGCCAGCTAAGTGATTCAAGTCCTGGACTGGAACTTGGAGGACCTTGAGTTCCTAGCTCTGGCTTGGAGTCACTGCATTTCCACAGGCAGATCAACTCTGTTTCTGTTTCACATTTTCAGTAGCGAGGTGGAAGCTTTCCTTCATTTTGTTCACTCACGACCACATCCACGCTGCACCACACAGCAGGCTGCAGGTTTCTGAGCTAGCAGACACCAAGCAGAATACCTCATTGAGACCCCATAAACATCTGTGAGCTGTGAAGCCATTTACCTGCCACCACACTACCCCCTGCTCATAGACGGGCTGCCAGTGTGTCCCTGAGCTCCTGTCTGGACATGCAATAAAACGCTTTATGCTGGAACATCTGCTTTCAGCAGCTGTCTGTGCAGCTCTTGGCGTACAGGTTTCTGATTTCAGAATTCTATTCAGCAAATTTAAGGCACAGTTCAGCTACATATTTCATTGTTAACTTTCCTGCAGCATATTCTCTCCTTTTTTAAGTGCAATCTCTTTTATCTCCTTTTTCAAGGCAAAAAAACCCCACAATCAAATATTAATGAATTATTTAGTTTGTGTTGTTTCTTATATTAGTTTCTCTTTTTAAAGCCCTTTAGCTTTGTTTTCTGGGACCAGTACTCATACCAGGGTGTGAAAGTAACACAGAACTGTCTCTTTAATGTCAAGCTGCCCTCTGCAGCCAGGTAGTACATTAGCACTTGCCTGATGGTGACAGGAGGTGGCTTCCTCTCACTTTGTGCCTCCTTCATGCTTTAAATCACCTTTTATTGCAGTCTACAGTGCTGCAATTTCTCTCTCTTCCCTTTCTGCCCCTTACTGTTTATTCTATTGGCTGGAAAGCAGCTGATGTCTCCTAATGTACATGCAGAGCCCACAAAGATTGGAAGTGTATTTTAAGGGATAGTCAGAAAAATCTTGAAGCTGGCAGTTACTGGTACTTCACTCTTTTCAGCCCCCCACTAATGCCACAATGAAGTCTAAACTTAGCACGTGGCTGTTGTGTGCACAGTTACATGACGTATGGGCGAGCAAAGCTTAGATTGCTTTGTTCGTAGTGGATGAGGTTTTTCCACATGCCTGAGCTGTTCAAGTCTTTGTTGTGTGATTTGTAATCTGAAGTATGACTCTTAAGTGGCTGCTAGCAATGTATTACAGCTGCAAAGTAGCTCAAAACAGCTCATACTGATCCCTTGAGATGCAAGCTACAATTCCCAGGGTGTCTCTAGTTCATCCTTGTACATCCATGAGTCATACTCTTAACCTCTGAGTTAATTCCAGCCATGGTTAAATTTGGGACTATCATAGTCTGGCAACCTACAAGAATACCTTTCCCTCCATCCTCCCCTAGCTAGCAAACTCAGGAATGAGTTGTCAGAAAGATTCAGGTATTGCAAGAGTAACCTTGGCGAGGCTAGGCAGCAGAACAGCATCCTTCTCAGGGTGCAGCTTCTCATCTCACCTCAAATACTCTTGAAATACTCTAAACCTGCAGGGTGTTCTTCCCATGAAAGGCACATTTAAATGAGCAAACAGAAATCCCATGAGATCTCTGAGTTTTTCCTTATTTACTGTAATCTGACACAATGGAGTAGAGCATTCCACTAAACAGGAGTGTAACCTGGCATTTGGAGGTGCTTAGATAGCTGAATTTCACCAGTGGCTTTCCCCTGGTGTGGCTGCCAGGTTAGCTCTTTGTACAGGCTGTTCAGTCTATGCTAATCATTGTGCTGTTGCAGTGCTGTAAATGCAGTTGCTGGGACTTTGTAACATTGCTGAAATAAGAGGGAGTATTGAAGTGGGTTTTTTTTCAAACTGGAAAGTTTTAGGTGAAGATTAGTCAGCTTGCTGGATGGCAGCACGTTAGCTGCAGGGTCATCTTTGCTAATGCAAAGCTGGTTTGTGGGTAAGAATTGTTTCTCTGACTCTCCAGTGCTGTGCGTGGGCTGTTAATTCACCACAAAATAAAAACGTTTTTAAGAAGAGCTGCTTGCAGTACCTGAAAACAACAGTGTTTAAATGCACAAAGTGTATATTCACATCCAGGAGAAGAAGCTCCTCACTTCTTGTATTAAACCCAGCTGTTCCATAGTGTTAGTGCTACTTCAGGAACTTTGATTTCATTTCTTTTATTCCTGCAGAGATACAGATCTGTAACAATTCCACATGGAAAACATAGTGGTAAAATCACCTATGAGCAAAGATGTGTCTGCCACGTGGTGACTGGTTTTGCCTTTGTGAAATACAACTTACGAGCCCAGCTTTGTTTGTTTTGCCTTGAAATTCCCATCTGATTTCATCTTGCTCTCACTTGGATGCAAAGAAGAAAAAAGAGCAACTTGGAAGCTGTCACTGTGCTTAACATGCACACTGCAGCTTGAGAGTTACGTTATTTAAGTGTTTCTGATGTGGAATAATTCTGGGTTTCTCTCATGACACAATTCTTGTGTTCACCTCATGCAGTAAGGATTGCTGCTAGCCAAGACATGGCTTGCTGATGGGCTGGCACCCCCCACACCAGAGTCCATCACAAACTGGTTTTCTGTGAAATTATTTGGTTGTCCTTGGAAATGAAGTCACCAAAAAGACACTGGATCAGAATAGCACTACTGTTAGGACTCTGCTCCCTTACAAAGCCTAACAGAAGTGTAAGGGTATTGTGATAACTGCTAATAATCAGCACTGAATCTCCAGAGTTACATGACTGAGATGAAAGGGAACAGAAACCCAACTGGGATAAAAAGTATGTCTCTGAGTACAGCACAGCCTGTTGTCAGCCAGCAAGGTCATCACTTAGTCTTGGAAAGGACAGATCTGGTTAGAGAACTACAGAGGGACTTAGAGTTTCCTGCCCCTGCAAGTGTTGCTGCATGCCCTGGTAAAAGTTTCTGGCTGATGAACAATCTTCCCTCCTTTGAATCATGAGAACCAGTATATAAGGATCTTACCTTTTGCATTTTATTAGGATATTCTGGTGGGTTTTGTAATTTTAAAAAATAGACTAATTCCCCTACCCTCCCACTGTATGAAGCCTCCTCTCTGGTTAATTGTGTTCACATGTTACTGCAGGGAGAGAGGGGGGCCCAGATTCTGATACCCTGCATGAGCATGATCCCAATGCCTTGAAAGATTTGCTGTGATGACAAATGGCTTCTCTTAGTCTTCTGCCAGGCCGAGAAAGGCAAGATGACAAAAGGACATCATTAGATGCTCTTGATATGCCTGAGCAATGTAAGGCCCTGCTTGTGGCTTAGGGATCTTTAGAGCTGGTGGCCCAGATTTATTGAATCTTATATATATCACGAGGTACAAGCAAAGCTATTAGGGCAGGCCTACCTAAAAACATGAAGTCATATTACTTCAAGTCACAAACCTGAAGGAACTGTACATCACTCTCAGCAGCAGGGAGGCCTGTGGTATGCAGTCCTGGGGTATTAGATCCCACCTTTCCCATGAAAGAGCAGGGACATCAAACTCATTCTGTAGACCTGGAGATCACCTGCCAGCAGACTGCTGTTTAGGACCTGTGATGATGCATCCTCAGAAGCATAACAAGAAGCAGTCTGCCAGGAGAAGCCATGAGTTTGTCTCCTTGAAAAGGGAAACAGGGCACATCATCAGGTTTCCAAAACAAGTCCTAGGTCAGGCACACTTTAAAGCTTGTCCATGGCTTCTAGTTAAAATTGTGGCTTGGTTTTAGTAACGTTTTTTTGTTCTTTATAAAGCTTGGTCAGTCTGCAGCCAGCTTGAGGAGCTGTGCTGTGTGTCACACAGCTTTTGGGACATGGCAACACAGGTATTTGTTCTCCCATATCTGGAAATTCTTATGCAGGCAGTGAGGGACTTACACTACTGCTGCTTTTTTATCCCTTCTTAAGCCTGTTGTGGTGTGCACCATCCCTGTGCCTGTGTTCCTCTTGGCAGGCAAGGTCAGCACATTCAGCACGTCTGGTACAGGGGCAGGCAGTGCTTGAAGGAAGCAGCACAGTGGCTCAGGAGCCCAACACAGCATCCTCCAAAGATGTTAATCCAGATGCTTTGACCGAGTGACAGGCTGATTCATAATAATTTTTGGCCAGATTTCACTGTATTTATTGGTCTCCTAGAGGCTGTGGTAGTGTAAGGGGAGATTATCCCTTTATCTGGTGTTGTGTTGCTGTGGCTTTATGACATGCATCGCAGCATTGGCTGGCATGGGGCATCAGCAGTGCCTGTGGTCATGGAGCTATGAGTCTGCCTCTTCTGAAGAGGCAGAATCAGTGTCTCTCCCTGTAAATATCCCAGGTTTAAGTCTTGTGTTTGTTTAAGTCCATTTTCAGCTAACCCAGAGAGACTCTGAGGAGTAGGCAGGTGTGGCTGCTGGACCAATGAAAGTGCCTCTGTGCTAATGCCAGTTGCCCACGAGCAGTGGGCTCAGGGCTCAGGTTGGCATGGTTTGTGAACATTGTTGGAAACCTCTCTGAATTTATCTTCAGGTAAATTTCCTCGAGCCAAGCGAGTGTGAGGGCCAAAATGTAGTTCTTTATATGTGCTGAGATGTAATTGCCTGTACAAGTGACTGTAGCCTATTTTGATTAGTTAAGCAAAAGGCATTAATTATATCCTGATGCTTTGCAGACACCTGAGCAGGATTTCCTAGAATCTTGGGGACATCAGTGTTTTTTCTGCTTCTCATGCTGGCTAATGAGGACTAGTGCTCCTCTTTGTATCTGATATCTCAGGCTGGAGGGAGTGAAATTACCCAGAAGCAGTTGGCTCATAGTTGTATCACAAGGACAGGACATTCTCCCTGCTAATTGGGAGAGAGGTGGAGAGTTGTTCTGAGCGGTTTCCGAGGACACACGTCTCAAATCATGAAAGCATAATCTCCAACTAGTTCCAAAGGATTCTTGCTCAGAGATATTTAAGCACTTAGAAATGTTTTCTCATAAAGAAAGGCCTATAGCATATCTCCCAAATACCTACCACTGCCCTTTGAAATGTGGCAAAGCTCCCCTGGGCAAAATTCTCTGCTCAGATGTTGTGCTGTGCAGTGGTCCCCACTGTAAACTTTGTGTTTTTGCAGTGAAGTCCCAGCCACACAAATACAAACTGTGCATCAGAAACTGCATTGCAGGTAGAGGAGGTGGCCTTAGCTTTCTACTAAAACAGAAATGGCAGCTGTTGAACAGTCTGCAGGAACCCCAAAGCTGGCATACTCTTTGAGTGGATCCAATGCCAAGTTGACTTGTAAACTGGACAGTCAAATCCAGGACTTCAGTGGTCTTTCCACACCATCACAGAGTTTTCATTTCTCTGTTTATTCTCAAGTATCATCTGTAGGTTTGTTTTTAGTAAAATACTTATGAGAAGGGTATGTGAGAAAAACAAATAAGGTTCTACAGTGATCCTGGCTTTGCTGTGAGTTGCACTTTCTACCCCTAATTTCTAATCCTGCATCATCCACAACGAGTTTTGCTCAGTTGAACTTGCACCCTTAGCTCCCATTTTTGCTTCTTCCACAACCTGCAAAGCAGAGCTGATGGCCTGTTTGCTGTGATCTAGTCATGAATTTGTGTGTTTTCATCTGAGTTGTGTGAAAAGGACTGATGGGGCTGTCATTAAATAGCTTAGTGCTCACACTAACATGGTTTGTTGCTCTGGAAGCCAGAGAGGTTTCTGTGCCACTGAGAAGGAAAAAGAAAGTGGGTTTCTCAAAACTGAAGGCACTGTAAAACGATTTCATCAACTCATGACATGAAGGAGAGAGAGTCTGAGAGCCCTGTGGGTTTGTTTCATATCATAGCAGTGAATTTATAAATGGGAACTATGTTCGATACAGTTTTTCCTTTGTAGAGATCATTTTGGTGTCATATTCATTAAATCAAGGTGGCCAAGGGCTGAGCTCTTTTGTAAAACTGTCATGCATAAGTAGGAGAGACAGTGCCTGACCCCAAAAGATCACACTGTGAATGCATCAACCACATGAAAAGATTGGAAGGAAAAATGTACTGAGAGAGAAATTAAGTTCCCCAAGGTCACAGAGGAGTAAGAGCCTCCCACTGTCACACTTCCCAGGTTTTGGACAGCTTGCTGACACACCTGTGCAAGCTGGGGTCCTCCTCCTGAGCAGGGCTGCAGACAGCTGTACCCTCTAAGTGAGCAGCAGTACTGTGACCCTGTCTAACTAAAGTAAAGCGTTTTTTCAGCCCATCAGCACAGTCAGGAGACCAGTCTGGAGCCTCTGAAAACGAATTTAAACAGCACTGACACTGTCAAACACGATTTGAAGTGATGGTATTATTGTGTGCTTTGCTTCTGGAGGCCAAGATGATGATGATTTCCTGTATTATCTGTAACATGATTAGGTCATTTCTTACCCATTTCTGTTTCTGGATGTTTCAGCTAGGGCAACAGTCAATGCCAATATCAAGTCTGGTTCCAAATGATCTGTACCAGCTCCCCTGTAATTTTTTATTCCAGTAATTGAAATGTTTTTGGAGCTGAAAAGAGATGAGCAATTTTCAAAGTTAGGAATAATAGTAGGGGGGTTGGGTTTGTTTCCTTTTTCTTTTACCAAGATTGGTGTCTGCCTGGGAGAAATCTGAAGAAAATTTGGTGAGGAAATTTCCAGCTAGCTGTAAATATAGAAGAAAGTTTGGTCTGCACTGCAAATAGGCATCTGCTGCTGAAATCTGCAATCACCAATTTCGTGGATTCTTAGAAGATATAAACAACTTTTCATTAGAGCATAACTTGAACATCTTCATGCTAACACTCTTTGCTTGTTTGCTCTCTATTTTAGATCGAATACAGGCTTTGCAATGGGTCTGACAAAGAGTGCGTGTCTCCCACAGCCAAATTCACAAAGAAGGAAACACTGAAGGTATGTGCAAAGCAGCCAAGCCAGCATCAGATGACTTTCTTTTACAAAACAAGTGGTGCCTTCCAAACAAACCACTGGGAACTACTCTGAGTCATTTCCCAAGACCTGGAGAAGTCTCCGACTCTTCCAGAAGTCATTATAAGCTAATGGCATTTACAAGCTTTATCTAGAGGATTAGATTATATACTGCAAACAGAACAAATCAGTGTCATTATTTCACTCTGTTCATGTGTACTAGAGCCATTAGGCACCTCAAGAGGATTGTAATCCTTCACTGGTCTTGGTAGGAGGTGTATGCCCGGGCAATCTGAGCAAATGACTGCTTGAACACTTTCTTGTCTACCAGACCAAAAGTATAAATAATTTGGTTTCTATGCAGTTAGAGTTAACCTTTTTAATTTGAGGGGGACTGGATATTCAGCCTCTTTCACTTCCCAAAGAAAAGCCAAATTAGATTATGTTTAGTGGAACTTCAGGAGCAAAGCAAATGCCTGCTGTCTTGTTATGGTTTTGTTCTTCCTTGCACTCATTTCTGGGGAACCTGTGCTGGGTCAAGCTCTAGCTGTGCTATACATAGCTGTCCTTAATGCATACTGTTCTTTCCTCCCCAAAAGAGGCCATGCTTACAGCTGCTGTGTTTTCTTTGTTCTCAACCAGGTACAAAAAAAAAATTACAGACAGGAGAAGAAAAGAGCCACCAAGCAACTCTTCAGTGCTCTGAAGGATCCTAGTGTAGTGATCACTGCAGACTGGCTGAAGGTATTTGCCACAGACCATTGCTTCTGATCCTGTAGGAAGAAATCAGTGAGAAGTACCTGTTGCGTCTGAGACATACACACTGGCACTTTGTAGTGAAGGAAAACTGAATATTTCTGAGTTGAAGTTGATGTAAAGCCATACTTAAATAACTGCTGTAAACATGGAGGCATGGGGAATATTTACTTTCCATCTTAACCTAACTCAATCCATCTCTCCCCTGTCCTTAAGTACTAACAAGATCTCAAAAAACACATAGTGCAAAAGAAAGTGATGTTTCTTTCATTCTCCCTCTCTGGAGGAGTGTGCTGGCCTCTTCCCAAAGATGTGGCATTGTGCTGAAGAGGGAATAGGCAGAGTAAGAGCCTGGAAATGGGCAGATACAGCTTGTTCTATTGACAGTTGGATTTTGTGTTGTCACAGCACAGAATGAAACATGTTGGACCTGATGACAACTGTAATTTCACCCTGTGCAAAGACTCAACTAGTGACATCTTCTTGAAATCCTGAAACTTTGTATGTGGCAAAATACATTTGGGTTGACATTTGAGCACTGTCTTTCTCCTCATTTGGGACCATTAGGCTTCACAAATAACAGTGAACTGGTTGCCTGAATTTCCAAACATCAACAAACATGTAGCTCCTTAAAAACAAAACAAAAGTGACTTAAGGGTTTCATCAGACAATTCAATCACATATGACCAGTGTGAAAAACCACCATTGGTATTGGAGGCCAGAAAAGTGAGAGGCCTGTGGTTCACAACAAACTGTTTCTGCAATGTTTGGTGTAGACAAGTCCAGAGGAGTGCCACAAAGATGATCCAAGGGCTGGAGCACCTCTGCGATGAGGACAGGTTGAGGGAGCTGGAGTTGTTCAGCCTAGAGAGAGAAGACTCTAGGGGGGGACCTTACAGCTGCTCTCCAATACCTGAAGGGATCCTACAAGAAGGCTGGAGAGAGACTTTTCATAAGGGTGTTTAGAGACAGGACAAGGGGGAATGGTTTTAAGCTGAGGGAGAGTAGGTTTAGACTGGATCTTAGAAAGAAGTTCTTCAGTATGAGACTGGAATAGGTTGCCCAGGGAGGTTCTTGGTGCCTCCTCCTTGAGGGTGTTCAAGACCAGATTGGATGAGGACTTGAGCATCCAAGTCTAGTTGAGAGACATCCCTGCTCATGGTGGGGAGGTTGGAGTAGATATAGAATCATAGAATGATGAGGGTGGAAGAGACCTCAAGGATCATCTAGTTCCAACCTCCTGCCATAGGCAGAGACACCTCCCACTAGTACAGGTTACTCAAGGCCTCGTCCAGCCTGGCCTTGAATCTCTGAGATCTCTTCCAACTGAAGCCATTCTATGATTTTTAAAATGCAAAATACCTGTTGCATGTTTGCTGTGGCCGGAAATTCCTGGTTCAGCAACCGATAATGCTAGGCCACAAAACCAGAATATTGCCATCAGACTAGAAGTTTGCCCTGTCTATGTTGAAGACAAGAAGACCCCAGGCAAAATCTAACCTTAATGAGAAGCTTTTCCATTCCTAAAGCTGTTATCCTTAATATATGCTATCAAATTTAATGTCTTCTATATAAGAGGAAACATGCAGTGAGCTTGACAGAGAAGTAAACCAACTGGAGAAGGTACTTTTAAAAATGGGATATTGACAAACCCCGTTAATAGCTGAGGTCTGCAGAACACCATTAATATGATTCACAAGTCGAGTTAGAGTAGCTGTAACATTTCCCTATGAGATATTCTAATGGGCACATCCTCCAGGATTATTAACAAATCACTTTCATGTGGGCTAGCATTGCTGGTTGCCTAAATAAAATGAGCAAGCTGCTAATATTAAGCCAGTAATAAAAATAGGAAGAGCAGATTCTGATAGCCAGATTTACAAGGTCTGGGGTTTTGCTCTGAGGTCCCTAAGCCTGTTCAGATAATGCAGTGCATTTTTCTAAGGGGTGTATCAGAGTGTGGCCTTGGGAGAGACACTGGAAATGCTCTAGAGATACTGAATACATAAATGATTATTTTTATATATAAGAAATTATGATTATGACACTAAATAAATTATTTTCTTTTGAAGAGCAAAATAACTGCAACTTTTTGTTCTCTCTCTGCTGCCCTCTAGATTCGTGGAACTCTGAAGAGCTGGACCAAGCTGTGGTGTGTTCTGAAACCAGGAGTGCTGCTGATTTATAAGACGCCAAAGATCGGGCAGTGGGTTGGGACAATCTTGCTCCATTCTTGCGAGCTGATCGAGAGACCCTCCAAAAAGGATGGCTTCTGTTTTAAACTTTTTCATCCTTTGGATCAGTCAATCTGGGCTGTAAAGGTAACAATCCTGACCAGATGAACAACCTCTCCTGGGTCACCAAATTGTCTGAGCACTAGTATTACCTTGCATTGTTGTTATCTAGGTTGGCAGTGATTCAGTTGCTGTTAGTGATGGTGAATTAACTGCTTCAAGAGTTGAGTGACCTGTACTAGTGGGAGGTGTCCCTGCCTATGGCAGGGGGTTGGAACTAGATGATCCTTGAGGTCGCTTCCAACCTTACCATTCTATGATTCTATGAAAAGAGACTGAGCTTGGTCATGTTATAATGGCAAGTGAATGTGATGCGTTGTGAAGAGGTGTATGAATTTGTCATTCTGGAGGTAGAGATGCATACCAAGACTCAGGAAAGGGGAAACTGGTTGCAAAGACTGAGGAAGGGGGAAACTGGTTACTGCAGGAGAAAAGATCAGCACCTAGAGGTGTATCAAGCCATGGTCTAAATCTTTAAGAATGAGGCATAGACCAAATTAACTAACTTCCCTGTGATGGTTTGGGAGTTCCCTGCCCCTCCACACTTTGTAAAATGACCCAGACTAGACTCAACCAGCTGGAAGTTAAGGACTGAAGCTCTATTTACAGCTTAGCACAATATACAAGCAGAGATATACACTATATGCAGGAATATTTACAGAAATATACAAGTTAAAGGTAATACGGAAACACAACACCCCTGCCAGAAATCAGAGACCTCAGGAGGGGCTTCCAACCACCCTTCCTACCTTCTCCCCACCCCTGTACCTTACCCCAAGTTCTGGCTTACATGCAAGGTGAGTTTGAAGGATCAGCCGGGGGGGTTAGAAGGAAAGTGGTTAGTGAGGTTACTCAGCAGAGAGGAGAAGGCCAGAGGCTAGACAGCCTGAGAGTGTCTGCAAGCCCGAGTGTCTTATCTTTGCTTTGTATTCTTTTCTTATACATCTCAGCAAGCCTTTGAGTGAAGTAGACATCACCATTGTTTCCTTTTCTCAGCCTATAATATAATTTTCTCCATTAAAATATTCCAATTAGCTTCAAACCAAAACATTCCCCCAAAACAAGGATGCACAAGTCACCAGATGTTTAGTAGAGCACTGGAAGAGGGCTGACAAAGTGATAAAAAACAGATTGATAATGTTACTTTTTTTTTAAGGCATCTGAGGTTCAGGTTTGTTTGCAGTAGACTTGGAATTCATTGGTCTGCTTGAGCCTTGACTGCTCCATAGAAGTGTGACTTCAGGTAGATCACCTTAGTTTTCTCTCCTTTGAAATGGAAATAGCAAAGTTTCCTCCCCTTCACTTCGAGTTATTCAGTCTGTTGTTACTCACAGGGTAAGACAGTCTCTTCATGTACACGCGCTAGCTCCTTCAGTGACCTCTGGGTCTCTCACTGTAACACAAATGATTAATAGTTTCTCACACTGCTTAAAATAACTCCCTGCAAATTTTAAAAAGCTGCAATTCCTTTTTTTTTTAACTTCTTTCCCTTAAGAACAAGCAAAAAGAAAGAAAACAAACAACAAAAAAACCCCACCAAACAACAAACCCAAGAAACCTAAATGCCTACAAGCAAAGAGGAAGAGCCCAGTACCTCCAACACTGAGAGCAACATCTGTTGGATCCTCTGAAAACAAACCTTCAATGTTCTCGAGCTCTTGTTTCACTGTTAAAAACAGTGCCTCAGCAGAGTTATTGCAGACAAGTTCTGTGGGAGCCATCACCAGTGTAAGCAAGGAACTACACACTAGTGCCTTGCTGTGAGGTGGCCAGCAGAGTGAATCTGCTTGGAAAGACTCTTGGGAGAGGGATGGAAGCATCAGAAGAGGTAACCCTGTGGGAGCAGGTCAGGCATGCTCACGTCTGCTCATCCCCACTGTAAATTGAACAGTTTTAAACAGAGCTATACAATCACTATAAAAAGTCTGACAATTTTTAATGAGGTAGGAGGAGAGAATTAAAATTAACCTCAACAGCCAAGGGTAAGAGCTGCTGTTTTATGACAGTAGCTTTGCTTTGATCTGTGCCTAGCTGCACTCCTTTTGCTTTAAGTCCCAAAGGTTTCTTTGCTACCTTGCTTTATTTATACTCAGTTTTGAGAATTTTAGTTTTTTTTTTTAATTCAAATCATACACCCAAGAAGGTTGTTGATCATTTGCTGTCCATACACAAAAATCTTCCTTGTGACTTGGCAGGTCAACTGAAAAGCACAGTTAGGAGAGGTGGTGGAAAAGCAGAATTAAAAGTGGAGCCTGGAACTGAAAAGCAGGGGCAGTGATCGATTTGCAGCACTGTGCTAGAATTGCCCTTCCCTAGGTATGAATCATCCAAAAGAAAGTGGAGTTTTTTTATCAATATGTGCATCTATTTATGCCTGGGTATGTACATCTAATTCTTGTGTCTTTTGAGAAAATACAAGACAGAAATAAGAATGAGCATATTAAATATGAAGAGAATATAGCTCTGAAAATATCTGTGTACTAGAGGAAGTCCCAAGAGATTAGGATTTTCAAGTCAGAGTGATATTCTAAGTCACTTGAGACAGCTACTTAGCAAGCCACATTGAAGCTGCATGGTAGCTTATTTCCTGAAAGGTGAGTTCAGCCCGGGGTAGCTGGATGTGATGGATGCTTTCAGCCACAAGATGAACATCAAACTGCACAACAAGAAGAAATCTACTAGTGAACTGCTTGATATGAAAGAAGTTGTCTGCAGCCTGACAGCAGTTTAAGGCTGAAACTGCTAAAAATACTGCTTTGTTTTATGTCAATTTGTGGCCTTCTTCAAAGCAACTGGAGCAGAATTGACTGATCTAAATTTGTTCTATATAACTGTGCAAAGAAAGCCTGTTTCTCATGAAATATGGATTAGTCTGAGCTTAAGTAAGAAGCCTAAGTTCTTGTCCATCACCACAGAAGTAAGATCTGGCTGAGCAACTTTCACTTTTGGCTCAAACGGCTTGTGAAATTTTCAAGGCTTTTCCAGCTTAGAGCTGATGAGCTTTGACTCACAGCAGTGGACTTACAGCTAACTCAGGGTAATTAATGAGCACCTTTGTGCATGTTGGCCTTGCTGCTCAGCAGATGTTTGGGTCTAACTGCAGGGTCCAGCTCTGGAACAGATATTTGGTTCAATCACAGCTGTAGACATTTATGCTGTACTAGCCAATTAAGTCTGGTGTGCAAGCATTTAACTTTGATTAGAGCAGGATGAAATCTGGAGGCACCTTTCACATGGTTTGATAGATAAGGTGTAAGACCATTGCTTATAGTTAAAGCTATATGTATGAACCAGGGAACTGTTCTTCCTATAAAGCTGTCTGGTGTCCAGAGCTGTCTTAGAAGCATATCACTGAGTCCTTTATTCTGCACTCCTTCCCTGGCTTTTTGAGAGTTTTAGCCTGAAACTCCTTCACAGTGCAAATGGATTAAAGCTTTTACCTATTTGCTCTGCCTGGACCTTTGTAAACCCAAGGCAAAAATCACCAAGGTCTCAAAATCAGGGAGCAGCACAAGCAGCAGTAGTAGAAGCTTCCCTTGCATGCTCCAAATACCACTGCAGAGACATTTGTCCATGCTGAAAAGGTAGTGTGATTCCCACTCTGCTTTAGGGAACAGAATCTTTGCTGAGATGACTGCAGGAGAGTGGAATGCTGAACTAGTAATTAGTGTGAGGGCATCTGTCCTCTTGCTTTGTAGTGGGAGAGTAGAGCTATCAGCTGGGTTTGCCTGGCTACCCCAAAGATCTATCCTGGAATAGTTCCTATTTCCCTTGAGCTGGCTCAGAAGCCAGCTGTGCTTTTGGTGACTGCAGCGTGTCCTGACATTGCTTTTCACCACTAAATGAGTTGAAGGAGTCAGGCCCACTGAGTCTGGGAAGATACATAATCTGAATTTTATTGATTTTAAGAACTTTGAGTCATTCCTTTAAAGAAAAAAGTTATAGTAGTGAGCTTATGCTGCTGCTTTTCCAGTTACTTTACTCCATAACACAGTCAGATGAACCTTCATCCTTACACTTATCCATAGGACTCTTCATGAAAGGGATTTTTTTCCCCCTTTGTGAAGCTTTGATTTCTGAGTCCAAGGCTAGATATCTTGTTTTATTATCTGAGCCAATGTGGGTCCACTCCATTTTTCAAAGCCTAATCAGCCCTCTCAATCAAATGTAACGGCTGCAGTGATCTGAAGATGTCCCTTTCTTAGTTGTACTGTCCAGAGGCTGCAGCAAAGCTGCAGGTCCTAGAATAGCTATGATAGCACTCACTCATAGTGAGAGATGGTTGCTCTCTTGCAAGTCTTAGGCTCTAACCAGGCATGATGCTCAAAGCCTGGGAGACAGAGAGCATCATTATCTTCGTGCGGATACAGAATTGCATTCACCCTATGGAGATGTAGACTTTGTTTTTGTGGCCTCCTCTCTTCTCTTGTTCTCTTCCTTCTGTGGGAAACAGCCCCCTGCACGTGTGAGCCTGCCTTCCTATTCAATACATTTCCTTAACAGAGTGACCTGGTTGCTCCTTGTGTTTATCCACATGGCTAAATGTCTGTTAAAACCTGGCATTATTCCTTTTTCCCTTCACCCCCTGTTTTACAGTAACAGTCCTCTGTGTGTGGATCATTTGGCTGTGGGGTTTTCCCTTCAACAGAACAAATATCAACTTCTGCTCTGAAAACAACAGGAATGGTGTTATCAACAGTCCTCAAACACCTTGCTCAGCTGCCAGCTACTGGAAGAGAAAATACCATCAGGAATGACACCTGGTGGCATTAATGTCACTAGTAATGTCTAAAGCTGCCCTGCTCTGATTTACTAATTAAATCTCAACTTTTACTAGTCCTGACTACTAAGCCTTTAAACAATCTTAGGTTTGTGAACCTCTTGGGAGAGAGGAAAGGGGGAAAAAGAAACCAGTTACAAATTTCTTCTGGCAGCAGCAGGACTCCACTGACGTGAAGACAAGAAGTTAGACTAGAAACTGTTGTCTTCTCAGCACTGTATCTTCATGATGTACACTCAGATACAACTGATGATTGTCCTGTGCTCACACTCTTAATTTGTTCCAAATTTTGGTTTCCCAAGTGGAACTCAAACCCAGAAATTCCAGATAAAGCCACCAATTAATTCCCAGACACTTGTATTTTGAGGTCACTTCCAGCCCCTAACATTCTATGATTCTGTGATTCTGTGATACAGGAGCAGTATGCAGTAGCAGCCATGGTTTCCCTGCTTTCAAAGTCCTCCTTTCAGGGAGCAGGGTGAGGTACTATAAGGGCCCAGGGAGGTGAAGCCTGTGGTCCTGCTCAGAGAAGTGCCTAAGCCAAGGTGGGAAACTCTGAGAATTGTTTCTGGAGGATCATGCTAAAGAGATTGTGGCAGGATGTTTACAAGACACTATAATTTTTTCTTGCCTAAGCTCCTAAGCTAAAGACAACACAAACCAGCACAGCCTGGTTTTGTTAAAGCCTGAACTGGCTGGCACCCCAGGCACCATGGCATAAAGGTTCTGAAAGTGTCTTGGTGTGGAGGTGAAGGGCTGAAACTCAGCAGCATGTGACCATACTGGGAGAATTCTGGTCCTCAGCCTGTGGTTTTCCCTGTCTCCTCCTTTTCCATAGACAGAATGGAGATTCCCCTTTGCTTTCAGAGAAGCTGCCATTGTCTCTCTGCTACAGGCACTCACACACAAGAAGTGGGTTCTGCCCCTTTTTGGGTGGCACATAAGAGGTGATTCATTGCTAGTGTGTCAGGCTGCAGACTTGACATGCACTGCATGGAACAGTCCTTGCAGGAGTTCACAAACACAGCTAATAGCAAATACTTGACTGCTTTCATCCCATGCAGCAGGAATGAGTTTATTCTGTTCCTGAGGACTGAATAAGCAGAGTAGGTCTTGGACAGAGCATAGGTTAGACTGAGCTTTATTTATGTCAGCTCATGACTGCTTTGGAGCTGCAACAATATCATGATTATTAATGAGTCTCTCTAAATTACTTCATCTGCTTCTTCGTTTTTTCCCATCACAAACATACACCCTCTGCCTGGGAAGGGTGGAAAGATGTTGAACAGTCCATTGCATCTTCTTTGCCTTACATCTTTCTGCCTGTGTGCATTCCAGGGCCCAAAGGGAGAAAATGTGGGTTCGATCACTCAGCCTCTTCCCAGCAGCTACCTGATTTTCAGAGCAGCCTCCGAATCAGACGGTAAGTTTTGGTCTTGGCTTGCTTTGTATGGATTGCATACTCCCTGCAAGTTAGGAAAGGTTCATGCAAACAGAATTGGTGTGTAAAGGAAAAAATGGTGGCTCCCACAGCTTGAGATAGTCAGAATAGGTCAGGCAGACTGTAGGCACATTTCATGTTCCTCACTGAACAGGCACTTTGCTGGACATGTGTGGAAGAGGGACTTAGGCTTGCAGCTGGGGAAAACCCACTAAGTCAGTACCTCCTAAAGGATGAATGGAACTGATCCCAAAATTAGAATGAGAGTGGGGCTTAACTGTTTCCTCAGCAGAGACTTTAGTGGGTTGTATGCTGATGTCTGTCACTAGGTAGGGATCTGATAGAGGAAAAGAACAGAGCAATCCTGAAGAACTGCTGATAGATGTCTCTCAACCACAAGAATTTTCCTTTAAAATGCCACACCATGGTTTAGAGTGTGGCAGCCCCAGACACTGGTGACTCCTCATGTCAAAAACCATTCTGGGAACTGACAAAATTATGGAAGGTAAATTTAGGTCAATATATAACAGGCACACCAGCTTGTGATGTGAAAAATCTCTAGAAATTACTTTAGCAGACCTAAAATAGCAGTGATTTATAAGCAGATAAGAAGATTAAAACATTTTCATTCCGTCTGACCTTCAGACTACTTCAGTTACTCTTTTTTTTTTCCATAGGAAATTAACCCAGGCTGTTCATTTCATGAATGTTTTTTAACCTACCCGACCAAGGATGCTCATGTAGCCCATGTGTTCCTTTGGGTCTCACCTACAGTAACTTAGAGGATGCAAGGATTTTGTTAATGGAGCACAGGGGGCTTTGAAACCAGCATCCTTCTGGTCCAGTGACAGAAGTTTTACATATTCCTAAAGGCTGGGAATGGGCCAATGCCAAACAAATCTTTGACATGGTATTTTGAGTAGGAGGAAGCCTTTTGTTACAGGCATAGTGAGTTGTGAGTTGTTCTTCCTACAACTGTGCAAGGAGGGCTCTTCATAGGGGTACCATCCTGACACTGAGGAGCTGTTCTGCAGCTGCCAGTGTGGTGAAATGATATGAAACTAAGTGGAACTTGCGTAGAGCCATAGAAGCACATCTGTTTCTTTTCAGCATTATGCTTTTGTAGCTTATGGCACAGCACAGCTTATTTGTGTAGAGGAACACAGGATTACAGCCCACCTCTGAGTATCACCTGTCTAGAAAGGGACAGGTGGATACCGTGGTTTCTTGGGGGAAAAGCAGTGCTGTTGGGGTAGGGCTGCTAAATCACAGGCATTTGAAACCCTGGTTATACAGCCAGCCTATAGAACAGAGGCATGAAGCTGTTGCACAGGATTCTTAGGCAACCAAATAGCTTCAGCAACCCTCTGTCAATCCAGATCTTCTAAATTCTCATTTCCTCAGAGATCTGTGCAAGTTGTCTTTCCATTAACTTAATTAGAAAATGCTTGGAGGGGCCAATGTGGTCACTGCATGTGTTCAAGACAAATTGCTGTGTCATAAGGTGATTGGTTTCCCTGGCATTTCAGATATCTTCTAAATGAAAACTTTCATTCTGGTGGAGACCTAATGATTAAAACTTAAAGCCAGCCTGGCAGAGAGACCAGTGGCTGAACTGCTGCTCTCTCGTTTTTGTGATGACTGCCATAGGCCAGTTATATGGAGTAGAATAGCTTTTAGATTTGTACTAACTAACCTGACCCATAAAAGCTCTCAAGCTAGTAATAGCTCCCAAGAGATCATCAGAGGTAAGACCTTCCTAGCTGTAATCTCTCTCTCTGGGTTAAACACCACATGCTAAAAAAGCACAGAAGGGGCATATCTGGCACAGATAAACTTCCAATATTTAAGCCTGTGGAAAGCTTTCTGCCCAGTGAATGATACATGTCTCTGGTAGAGAAGAGCCCAAAATAGCAAGTTACTGAAACTTATTTTTAAAGCTAAGATACGGGCCAAGATTCTTGGGAAACATGCAGAGGCCAGGCAGATCAAAGCAGAGTTACTGTAGGATTTAGTGTGATTTTGCTCCTCATGTCTGTCCTCTCCTTCACTCTGTTGCTTCTGCAGGGTCTTCAGATTAGGGGGAAGGCTCATGTGATCAAGGGAAGGAGATGGAAGTGAGATACCTCTCTGTCAAGTATCATAAATGTGTACATAGAAAATAACTGGGGCCTTTGGTTTAGAATGAAATAATATATGCTGTGGAACAGCACTAGCAGTGCCCAGAGCCACCTGCTCAGGTTTGCAGCACCCTCATTGTGCCTGGTATATCCTGACAGTCTGAGGAGCTTTGGGAGCATTTAGCAGTGGACTTCACAAAATCATTTAATTTAGTATTGCACTAGAAATGCTAGCATGAAAAATTGAGTGATTTTGGTTTCCAGCTGAAGGAGAGTGCTGGACTTCACAGTTGAGGTCACTGAGCTGTGGGAAGTGGCTGTACCTTGGGCAGGAAGGGAAGGATGTGAATCTGTGGACAAGAGGGAGGAAGAGCTCATACACTCAGGCCAGCTCCCCCTCAAACACTAGAGCTGTCCTGGCATGGTGGCTTTGCTCTACTCCTTTTGTTTGTTATGTAGCCTTTGTGGGGGCAGTTTGGGGGCATCTGCTTCCCTGAGCAGTGTGGCTTTGCTGACAAATGGCCAAACACAGGAGTGTCACTCAGAGATGAGTGACTTGGAAACAGTGTTAACATCAGTAGGTGTTTGTTACACAAACAGATGCAGACAAGGACAGAAGGAACAGAAACTGTTACATTTAAAGGCATCTGTGTAATCTGCAGCAAGTTAAGGCTTGTACTTTGCAATTGGTACATTTGATTTTAAGCCCAGAAGGCACTACTGGAATAGCCATAGATTGTTACATAGCTTTTACCTGTTGTAAAAAGGCACCCTTAGGAGGGTGTACCTGAGTGTTTCATTTCTTTAATGTCCTGGATGAACGTAGAGGATGCAGTTATGGTGAAGGGAGGCAGGAGAATAAGGTAAATTGAGCTAAACTAGCTGCCACAAAGCTAATTGCCGCAGATGGAGCGAGTGGAATCCATTCCCTCGTGCAGTGCTAGCCTGTATTTGCAGTACGTTCCATCTCCTTTGTGGATGCAATATTGTGTGAATCTACAGCATCTCTGAGGAGCTGTCCTGACCACATTCTTCTTGACACAGTCTCCCATGTTTGCAGGGAAAATGAACCCCAGAGCATTTGGCAAATTTAGCAGTGGTTCGTGGAGGCCTCTGAGTTGCTGGGGAATATTGAGCCACAGCATATGTTGGATGTACAGCTCTGCTAGCCGGCAACTCGATCGTGATCAGCAGCTACGTGGCCTACTTTTGCTCTCAGCATTTCAGAATGTCTTTTTTCCCCCTCTGCCACACCATCTGTGACAGACTGTTGGTAGGATTTAAGGTCCTGACTTCTGGACAGCCTGCAGAAGCACTGCCAAGCTACAGTAGGTTTCACATTCGCAGACCACAGCAGCACTCAGCTTTGTGATGCATTTTAAAGACATCTGGAAGGTCGTGTCAGCCTACAGGGCTCAGCCTGTACACAGGGTCTTTCTTTCTTGCCAGTTTCAGAAAACTGCTGTTTGCAAGCCAGTGACTGTGTATACATTTCAGATCTGTGCTCTGATGAGTAGTGTAGAGCTGGTAATTCAAACCTGCCCTGAGCTTCTTGCCTGGACCATTCTGAGGCTGCCCTGAGATCTGCAAACCAGTGCCTCAGATGTCCTAAGAATTATAAGTCACCTGCTTAAATCTCAGTCTAGATCTCCACCCCACCACAGGCACTGGCACCAGCACTCACTGGAGCAGTTCTAAGTTGCAGGTTACCAAGGGTTAAAAGCTGAGCAGCGGAGTTGTGAACTGCACTTACATTTTGCTCCTCATGTCTGTCCTCTCCTTCACGCATGCTTTGGGTCTCCATTGCCTGCTGTGGATGGAGATGTGTGGAACTGCTGATTAGTCTGGCTTACGCTGCTGTTGTTTCTTTGCTAGGTGTCTGGCTTCTCCCCTAAAACTGATGCTCTCATTTGGCAAGGAAATTAGGTTATCGAAATAAAGGTCACACACACAGGAGCAACTGACCAGGAGCAAGATACGATTTGAAACCCAAGTTCACAATGAAATTTATGGCTGGATCCTGGCAGTACTGGCGAAAATAGAAGTTATCATCTTAGCTTTTATGTCTGCCCTTCACATTCCTCAGACCTTTCACAACAGTTTAAAGTCCAGCCATTTGCAACCAGACTTTATTTAGCTCAGTGCATAAATTGCACCTGCAGCTAATTGAGGGATCACATCTGTGCATCCTGACAGCCAAAACATAAGAATCCATGCACACAGGCACCTAAGTAGTGCAGCATAATAAGCAGTCAGCTGAATACACTGACCTTAATGTTCACTGACCGAACCAAATCAGCCTCTTCCTCATCATTCCTGATTTGTGTGCACTTGAGCAAGGCTTCATTGCTTCCAGGTGCCAGTCCACTTCAGGTTGATATTTTAAAGCATCTATCTTGTAGGTTTGAGGCATGAGGCCAAAAGCTGGCTGACTTTAATAATTAAAGATGAATAATACTCCCTTAGTGATGCCTCTCTGGAGGAATGCATGGTTACTAAATGTGAGGCTTTTGAAGTCTTAATTGGCAAGACATCCATCCTGGCCATTCTGTAGCTACAGGAATGCAGTGGGGAAAAAAAGCATAGTCCCAGACTGGGATTCTGGTGTGATTACATCTTCAGCAGACTTCTGTTATTGGTGAGTGCTGAGAGAACATTGGCTGGCTCCTCTGATCAGCTATTGTAAAATGTGGCAGATAGAGTTGGTACATCAAGTTGCTCTAGGTGAGTGATGGTGACCATAAAGCGTTTCAGAGATGAATAGCTTCATGTTTTCAATACTGCCTGATTGTTTTTCTCTGTGATGTTACTGTCATTTTAGGTGTGTTTTAAGACTAGGACAGACTCAGGTTTTTCCTTGAACTGAGCTTAGGCTAGCAGCATAAGCAAGCTTCAGTTATTCTGATTTTTTTTTTTTTCCTAAGAGGAAGAATTGGGGTTTTGTGACTTAGTTTTAGCAATTCCTTTTGTCTGTGAGAGAAAGACTTGATGTCAGTGCATGCAGCCTCCAGGCTTCCACATGATGCCTGCAGTGTCTTGCAGACCTGAGAAGCATCCTGCAAGGAGCCACAGTGATTCCCATTTGTGCAGCTGTACTGCACTAGTCATCTCAAAGGACCACGAGGTGCTTTTCCAGCTTGCTGAGCCAAAAGACCTGGAGAAAGCATATAGGAGAGGGTGCACGTTTGCCTTGTTTTTGCAAAGTCAAGGCCACACATCCTTTATTAGCTTTTATTTTACCGAACTTTTCAACAAGGAATGCAGAGCTGTTTTTAACTGATTTTTTTTTTGTCCAGGTTGTTACTGAGAACTGACATCATTTGCTGTAAACACATATAACAGAAAAAGGGTCACAGGCTACTCAGGGGACACACCTCTATTTTATCATTTTTGTTGTTTGTTTTTTTTTCAGTGAGCACAGCTGAGTGTTCTCTGCCATCCCACTTCTCCAGGACATCTGTCACATGCCAAATTCTGTGGTCATCATTTGCTGAAGTGATGAAGGGAATGGACATTGAAACCAATGATCAGTGCAGGGAGAGAGGCTGGTACAACAGAGAGCCATGCTAGTGCTAGTGCTCTGGTAGGACATCCACTGTTGGAACTTTAGCAACAGCCTTGTCAAAGAGTCTTAGTCTTATCCCCATTGTTCCTGGAGGGAGCCAAAGGTGGCTGGGCAAGCTATCCACCTGATGAGCTTCCAAAAGATCACACAATCACAGAAACATTCTGGTTGGGAAAGACCCCCAGGATCATCAAGTCCAACCATTATCCCTACTCTACGAAGTTCACCCTTAAACCATATCCTCAAATACCACGTCCAAATGATTTGTTGGAACAGAGCATTAAGCTCTGGGCTAGTAGGGTATCCTGTTCTGGACCATCCACAGTTGATCTTCTTAAAGTCCATCTATTTACTGCAAATTTCCACTGGGACAAGAAATAGATCATGAGTAATATATTCAACTGGCTAGCTACCTGACTGCAAAATTCTTGGCTCAATGTTTTTGAAAGATGACACTGCTGTAAAACAAAAACTGAAGGACACAGCTTCCTACAGCTCCATAATACAGAATCTCATTACTTTATACATAATGCTTACTATTATTGTGTTCTTCAAAGAAAAAAAAGAACCAAAGTACTCTTTTTACCTACAGTTCCCATCTGACATAAGAAAAATTATGCCAATGGCACTAGTGCAAAGTCCTAAATTCCAAGGATTAAGGGGACCTGAAAGGAGGTTGTAGTGAGGTGGGTTTTGATCTCTTTCCCCAAGTAAGTAGTAATAGGACAAGAAGAAATGACTTTTTATTTTTTTCTGAAAGCGTGGTCAAGCATTGGAATAGGCTGCCCAGGGAAGTGGTGGAGTTACCATATCTGAAGGTACGCAAAAAACAGAGATGTGGCACTCTGGGATGTGGTTTAATGGCCATGATGGTGTTGGGTTGATGGTTGGACTTGATAATTTTAGAGGTCTTTTCCAACCTTAATGGTTCTATGATTTATTTGTATCTATAGTTCAGAGCTTTACTCACAGTGCACCATTTTAAAATGGGTGATGTGACGTGTTCTTCTCGTGCCAGCTGTATGAGTGATGTAGCTACACATCAGAGCTGGGGACCTGCTCTTGGTCCAGATGTCATTTCCCCCTATGATTATCCTCACTGAGGACTCTGTTAGCTTGGATGGAATATTTCTTTTGCTGAATTTTGTAAACCATTCTGTGTGGCATGTGAGATACATGGGAGTGTTACACACAGATGGACTATTTTTCTTCCTCCCTCTGTCATCCTTCCCCCTCCACAGCCCAGACAAGAGCCAGAGATTACTCTGCAGGCTGCCCTTTGGCACTAAATGCAATGAAGAAAGGATCAATCTCAGAAATAACATTCAAAAGGCAATACTTAGTTCACAGCTGCCAAGCAGGAGGGGGTAATGCAGGTTTTGAGACAACATGATGTCTGCGGAAACTGTCTAAAAGTAATCACTGTGGTGGGTAAAGTAATACAGCATTTGAGAGATGAAAAGCTTAAAAGCCTGTGGGGAGATTCTGCCATGAGCTGACAATATGCTCTTGGGTTTTCCTTCAGAATTGAAACATGTGCTTGCTTTAAGCCACAGTTTGTGAAAAACTGCTAACTGGTTGCAGTATCTCACATTGCAGGTTTAAAAACCTCAGACCTAGAAGAATATCATCAGAATTCCTTTGCAGCTCTTTCTTGCTTCCTTTACATGTGCTATGTCAGGCTGACTTTCCTCTCAGAAGGAACCCACATTTAGCATCTTTCTCTGATCTAATTACCTTGCAAACAAAAAAAAAATCCACTCAGAATTAGAAAATGTGAAAATTAAGCTGTCATGGTTTAACCCCAGCCAGCTGCTTTCTCACCCTCCACAGTGGGATGGGGAAGAGAATGGGAAGGATAAAAGTGAGAAAACCTCTGGGCTGAGGTAAAGGCATTTAACAGATAAAGCAAAAGCTGCACCAAGCATGCAAAGCAGAACCAAGAATTCATTGCCCACTTTCCATCAGCAGGCAGGTGTTCAGCCATCCCCAGGAAAGCCAGGCTCCATCACATGTAGTGATGACTTAGGAAGACAAACAGCATCACTCCAAATGTCCCTTCTTTCCTTCTTCCCACAGCTTTTTATGCTAAGCATGATGTCATATATCTGAATCATCCCTTTGGTCAATTGAAATCAGCTGTCATGGCTGTGTCCCACTCTCCAGCTTCTTGTGCAACTTGAGCCTGCTCATTGGTGGGGTGAGGAGCAGAAAAGGGCTTGACTCTGTGTAAGGGCTGCTCAGCAGTAACTAAAACATCCCTGAGTTATCAACACAGTTCTCAGCACAAAACCAAAACACAGCCCATACCAGCTACTGTGGAGAAAAATAACCATCCCAGTCAAAACCAGCAGATAAGGCAACCATGAAGCCTTCATGCAGACTACTGTGACTGTAGATGACAGCCTTTAATTACATCACCATGTACTTTCCCCGCCCCCCGCTTCTGCAGTTCCTGAGGGAGTGAGTAGACTTGTCAGGTAAGCAATTAAGTAATCCAAATGGTAGCATTTTTGTATTATTTTCACAAAGAAGAAAACTGTTACTCAATAGCAGGATCATTCACATGTGAAAACATTTCACTTCAGCCTTTAGCAACAAAACAGGTTTGTCTTGTCTGCAGCCCTGAAAGCGAGAGGCTGTAATTTTACGGCGTTACGCTGCAATTAGCACACTGCTGCCTTGCAGAAGATGGAACCTTTTCATTTGCAGGGGAAATCCCAAGTGTCTGGTTTCCTGGCGTGTAGTTGTTTGGATTCACAGCACCACCTGATGGCTGAAGGCCCATTTCTTGGCTTGAGGATGCTGTGCATCCCTTGAATCCAGTTTCCATTAGAAGAGAAACCAAGAGCATACACTGATGCCACTTCTGTCTTCTGCAGGCACAAGTAGTACTGGCTGTGAGTGCACAACAAGTTCCTCTAGAGCTTTCTCTCCTTGCCGTGGAGAATTGAAAGGATTATTTTAAGTGTTTGTTTTTTTTTTTTTAATTTAGGCTCCTTCAATAAGGTTTCAAAAATGACCCAAGTTACTTCCAGGGAGTTACACAAAGAGATAAACCCCCAAATATATAATGTAGAGATTTCCTGCAGTGATGTGATGGACTCCAGAGATGTGACCAAGCCTGTGAGCTCATGTTAGTACCAGTGAATGCCTGTGGTAGTGGTGTGTGGGAGGTGGAAGGTGCCTGTGGGGTTGTGGTCAGCATGGCCTGCTTTACCTGCAGCCCCAGGGAAGGGTGGGCTGCAGGAGCACTGCATGGGGGATGTCTGAGAGAGGCTTTAGGGTCAGCCTTGCTGTTGTTGGAAATCACAAATGTAGGCAGTGCATTGCCATAACCATCACAAGATGATGTCTGCTGCCTGATGCTGGGGTGCTGGCCTCTTACTGCTCCAAAGTGCTCAAGCTGCTGTAGATCAAGCTGCCCACCAAAGCATGTGACTGCACAGACCCATGGAACAGAAAAATATCTTGATACACAGAGCACCTCCAGACATCAAATCCTGCAGTCCTCACTGCAGAACTGGAGAAGAGCAAATGCAAAGAGGGAGGAAAGTTAGAGGAAGTGGACTCAGGTAGGAGTGTGCTCCTTTGTACAGAAGAGCCTGAAACAGGTTTTCGTCTCAGTGGCTTTGGGAGAGAGGGGATCTGTGGGAGGAGATGGATTTGTGCTCAGCACAGCCGTTGACTCTAATGAGTTATCCATGCAAATCCTCCACATGGCAGAAGGGAATAAATCTCTGCTGGTAAAGCCTTAATGCAAGAAATGTATTTGTTAAATAGCAAATAGTGTGAAATCAATTCAAGCTGCCTTCAATCCTCCTAATCTTTTATTAACCATTATGTGTGATGTTATTATTAAATCATAAGCAGATGCTGAAGGCATTTATGGGATGAAATGAGAAGCGGTGGTTGAGCTCTGTGCTGTTTGTGTTTAAGTGCAGCTCTTCAAAGTTCTAGGGTTATCTTTTCTCTCTTTTACTGGTTGCAGCTTTGTATCAGAGCAAGCACTGAAAGCTAATTTATAACCATTTCTTTCTGTACCTGTCATCTGATCTTCTTACAGAGACAAATTTTGGTCCCATTGAAGTTGATGGGAATTCTACCCAAGAGAGCAGCAGGATGCCAGTGAGATGTATGCATATGCTTGATTCTAAGTGTGTGATAGAGTTGGATGGAATGGAATAATTTCCCAAATGGGACACAGGAATGAATGTGGTCCAGGAAAGACCTGTTTGTAGCACTTGCCGTCACTAATTCAAAATGCTTTTGTTTTCTTCACTGCCTCTCAAGCAGACTTCTAATTATTGCAAAATAAATTCTGATGAGTGTAATGAAGAGCTCTGTTTTACATGCTTGGAATTATTCCCTTGATACTTCAGTTCTTGAATGTTCAGTTAATTTGCAGGTGTCCTGGCCTCATTAACAACTGCACTACAGAAGCAGGCTATTTTTGGGTGCTTCCAGGAGCACAGCAGCCCCAGCACTGTGGTGGTGGTTAGGCTTCACACTAACACACAGCTTTATAGTCTTGTGTGGGTCATTGCAAAGGGAGCCAAGGGTCAGTTTGGATTTCTGTTCTTTTCCTTTGCTGCCTGCCTGTGGGACCTATATGAGCCATAAAAGCACCCAGCAAGGCTGGGCACAGGAACTGCAGTTTGTCTCTTTTCTGTGCCATGCCTGCAGTTTTTGGTATTTGCAAAGTAAACCTTTCAGGTACAGATTTTTTTGTGACAAGGTAAGAAAAATTAATGCTCCACTCAGGTTATCTAATGGGCTGGGCAGAGAGAAGGCATGGAGAAAAAGGAAAAAAATACAGAGAAGGAGGGAAAATAAAGAACCCAACAAGTGACTCTCTCTGGTATTGGTCACTGTGGCAAGTACTGATCCTTGTGATTCTTGTTTGGAGTGACTGGTTTTGCATTACTACGCCCTGCCTGTGACCCCCAGGTCACTTTGTAGTTCCCTGATCCCATGCTAAGGGCCTCTCCTGCTCTGTGCCTCTATCACCCTGCAGTTGGGTAGGGTGTGTGTTGGGGGCACCAAATGCTGGGTGTGGTTTGGGGTATATTGCTTGCAGACATGAGCTGTGAGGTGGTTTAAATGCATCATACCTGTGCTCATTCCCTATATCTTGGACAAAATCAGAAAGGAGCAAAAGGGGCTGTGAACAGGTTGTGGGAGATCAGTGGAAGTGGTGGTGTTAGGGAAGGGGAATTTGGGGTGAGCTCCCCTCTGTGTTACCCGTGCAGGTGTACCACTCATGCAGCCACTAAAACACAATTTCTGGCAAGAAAACCTAGAGATTATAGGTATGAAAAATAGCTTATTGTACTTAGCAACTTCCTGAATGATAATGAGCTTTACTCCCAGCAATGCATGTCTTGCCTTATTGACTCTGCTGCATTGAATAATTGCTTTTGTTTCGACAGGCCGGTGCTGGCTGGATGCTTTGGAACTTGCCCTGCGTTGCTCCAGCCTCTTCCGGCTCAGTGCCTCCAAGCAGGGAAAGGATGGAGAAATGAACGGCTCGAGCGACTCTGCGCACGCGGCGCTCAACCACCTCTTGCACACCAGCACCATCTCAGACCAGGAGTTCTTCCAGTAAGATGGGGCTCTCATTTCTTAATGCATAGAGAGGTGTTGCGTGGCCTACACTCAGCCATCCTTTAGCATAACCTAGGCAGACTCCATTAAGGAAACACGTTTAAAACCAGCCGGTATAGGGTCATAGATTCATAGAGTGCACTGGAAGGGACCCCCAGAGGTCATCTAATCCAACCCCCTTGCAGTCAACAGGGACATCCCCACCTCATTGCTCAGAGCCCCGTCTAGCCTGATCTTGAATGTCTCCAAGGATAAGACCTCCACCACCTCCCTGGGCAACTTGTTCCAGTGTCTCACCACCCTCATAGTAAAGAACTTCCTGATGTTCAGTGTGAATCTACCCTGTTCTCGTTTAAACCATTGCCCCTTGTCCTGCTGCTATATACCCTTGTAAACAGTCCTCCCCTCAATGCTCTGCTGCACCCAGCACTAACAAATGGGTCTGGTGCACATGAGGTTTGCTGTTACCTAGTGCTTGAGCACACAGACCGGGAGGAACCTCAGCTGTGTTCCTCTGTACATAGACTATTTTCTTTTGTCTCCTGCTTGGGCCAAAATACTGTCTGGAGATGCTGCTGTGAAAAATGGATTCTCTGAGTAAAGGCTGCAGACTCTGGCTGCTAGAGCAGACCTGTAGTTACACAGGCACAGCCAGAAACAGTATGTGTTGGTTGGATAGCACATATGGCTCTGGCTCTGATCTATTTTTTAATAATGTGTTCTCTTTTCTAATAATACTGTGTCATAGTCAGCAGAGTGCACACACTGCATCCTTAGCTTTATAATTACTTTCTCTCTCTACAGAGGTTTTGAGTGGTTTCAAATTTCTTCCTCGATGCATCAGATAATTTTTTCATAAGGGAAAAAAGTTCCCCACAGCCTCCTTTCTATTCATATTCCTGGTATCAGTGCAGCAGTTTGGAACAGTTCACATCAAAGCTCTGTAAGCATGAAAAAAACCTCAGGCCTTATCTGTTGCTTATAGCTAATAGGCAGCTTCCAAAATCCCTCTGATACAGACCCTTAGACCTTGCAGTGGGAATTGGAAGAATCATAGAATCATAGAATGGTAAGGTTGGAAGGGACCTCAAAGATCATCTAGTTCCAACCCCCCGCCATAGGCAGGGACACCTCCCACTAGAACAGGTCACTCAAGGCCTCATCCAACCTGGCCTTGAACACCTCCAGGGAGGGAGCAGCCACAACCTCCCTGGGCA